>VZRV01005549.1:614337-645437 GCA_013398115.1 Falcunculus frontatus
CGCCGCTGGCCCCGCCCGGCCCGGCCCGGCCCGGCCCGGCCCGCTCGCCGTGTTCAGAGCCCGGCCTGGCCCTGCGTTCGGAGCCGGGCGCTGTCGCTTCAGCGCAGCGTTTCAGGGATGTGTTTGTATTGCCCGCAGCGGGTAGGAGCGTGTTTGATTTCCATCCGCGATGGTCTCAGCGCCGGTTTCTCTCTGGCTCCTGGACAGTACAGCCCCAGCCCTCGTGATGGGAGTGAAAAGAGCAGGGGGAAAGTGAAAAATACCTCGGCCATCTCTTCGTCCAAATCTCTCTGTGATTTTATGGGCAGTTTTTGGTGTCCTGACTGATTTTTAGATGCACCCACTTTATTGCAAGGCCTGAAGGTGCCCGGGAGCAGAGCACTGCTTTGTACCCGTGGGACTGCAAGGCAGAGCTGCCTCTAGAGTCTGCTGGAAGGATGCTGTGCATTGGGATAGAGTAGGCACCTATAAGTGACTTGGTGCTACTAAAAATGGCAAATGAGAGGGAATCCAACCACGGTGCTTTCAAAACAAGGCTTAGCTCACATTTCGTGGTGCCTGCCTTAAGCGTGGTGTGCTGGCATCGAATGCAATGCTGCTTCACCTGCATGGCTAAGAAGCCAGACTGCTGTGGGCACCCCTTGGTCCATTTTGCAAACCAGGACCGACTCTTTGCAGCCTGTTACAGGTTCATTTTGGCCTTAAACTAAACGAGGGACGGGGAGGGAAGGTACTATCCCCTCCCAGCCTAGCAACCAATGACCCTTTTTTAATATAGGACCAACTCAACAATGAAGGATTCACGTTCACTGTCTTCCTTCAGCACAGCCAAACTGCTGAAGTAGAGTTGTTGCTCTTCAGAGTTATAAAACCATCAAGGTTGGAAGAGTCTTTTGAGATCATCTAGTCCAACTGTCAACCCAACATTACTTTATCCCCTAAATCACTAAACTTTATCACTTGGTGTCAAATCCAGATGCCTTTTAAGCACCTCCAGGGATGGTACCTCCACCACCTCCCTGGGCAGCCCATTCCAATGCCTGATGCTCCCATACAGTGAAATTTTTTTTTCTAATATCTAATTTTAAAATCCCCTGTCTTAGCTTAAGGCCATTTCCTCTCGTTTTCTCACTGCAGGCATGGTAGAAGAGACCGGCCCCCTCCCGTCAGGGAACTGCAGAGAGCGATGAGGTCTCCCCAGACTAAACTCCTCAAGACTAAACAACCCCAGCTCACTCAGCCATTCCCTGTAAGACATGTTTTCTAGACCCTTCACAAGCCTTGTTGCCCTTCTCTGGATACACCTCAGCACCTCAACGTCCTTTTTAAAGTGAGGTGTCCAAAACTGAATGCCAAATACAGGACACTGCCTGCCTCTCCCCTCTTATCCTCTCTGTTTCATCACCATGACATTTTGCCTTTTTACCTACATGATTACCACTGGCTTTCCCCAAGAGCTGGGTTATTGTTCTCTGTCTCATGGCAAGTTGGAGGTTTTTGAGATTCTTTATATCAAATACAGAAATTTGAGGTGGAAAAGATTATTAGGTCATCTACTCTGCTCCCCTGATGGTAGAGGATTTACAGCACTTGTACGATTTCTCTTTTCTTTTAAATGCCTCAAGTAATGGGACTTGCACCTGTTTCTTTTGGAGTCTGTTTCACAGTCCAGAAAGTCCCATGGTCAGGAAGGTATTTGGCCTATATTATCATTTGTCCAGTTTCACCCAATTACTTCTGGTTACATCCATGTTGTGTGCTCCCCTAAACAGGTTTCCTCCTCGGTTGCTGTGTTTCACGCACAGGTATCACTTATTTTCCTAGCCATTACCACCCTTTCTTTTTATCTCCTTTCATTAATCAATCCCTGCAGCCACTTTATCACTTATGTTGTTGGTCTTCTTTGATACCCACTCAATTGGTCATCATTTCCTCAGCCCATGGATACTCACATTTAGGGCCTGATCCTTTGTGAATGCAGCCAAAATCCCATCTCAGTTTCATTTGTCTCCAAACTGCCTCAAAGGCTTGTACAGAATCTGTCACCTGACATGGCTCTGAATCAGATCTGGTCCTGTGTGTCCTCAGTGTTCCCTCTTGCATTGCCGTTGCAATCTGTTTTTCTCCACAGACATCCTGGTGAAGCTGTGTGTCCCAAGTTTCATTTTTCTGCCTGGAGTTTCAACATCTGTTCCTTCTTGAATCACTGATAGCTGCTTCTCCTCACACTTTGATTAATGGCCCTTACAAATACAGGGCTTGATCCATCCCCTCAAACCTCTCAACCAGTATGGATGGTTGTAAGTATCTGTCCAAGACCACAACCAGTTTTAGAGCTATTCTCTTCCAGCTCATTCTGTTTGTTTTTTCCAATACTTCACTCAATGTGAGTGCAAAGGATGGAAACTAGACAAGGTAAGGAAAGAAATGGTGAATGCCACAGGCATGATTGCAGCGCCTCTTCAGCCACAAGTCAATCCCACTGAAGCTGCTGTAAGAAAGCTGGGAAGGAAATGTGGCTGGACAAAACACCCCACCCCACCCTGTGGTGTGCCCCTGCCAACAGAAGCAGGTATGCCTCAGCCATGCTGGCTAGATGCTACACACCGTGGCTGGAGAACACCTTTGAACCCTTTGAACAAGGAGGGCCAAACCCTCTGTCGTGTTAGCCTTTCTGCTTGGTTCTGCCCTTGTTTCTCTGCCCTGATTTCTCTCAGTTCCTCTCATTAGTTCCATCTCTTGAGACCTCAGACTTTAAGGTCCCGCCTGCTGCTCTGGGCAGGAGAAGAAAAATGCCACCAAATCTCCTGATGTGCAGGGTGGTCCATGGTTGCAGGACAGTTTTTCTGGAAAAGTAAGGAGGAAGCTTGTCCAGCTGTCAGCTCCCCTTTAGATCTGTGCCACGTGGAGATTGCACAGAGCGGAAAGGAAGTCCATTAGCTCGTATTTAACCTTGAACAGGCTCCTAGTGAGTTTCTTTCCCTCTCACCTAGAGGCTACTCCTTAGCTTATCTCCAAGGAGGACCTATCAGTTAAAAGCAGGATTTATGATCTGGCAGAACCACCTGTCATCAATACTCCAGCCAGAATTCCCCTAAATTTTTGTTCGAATAGATGTCAGCAACACTAGTACAGGCAAAAGGTACTATGGCCTATGAAGTGAGGCCAAACTCCTGCCTTGCTTCAGGCTCTCCCAGAAAGGAAAGGTGGGTGGTGCGTTGGGGGACAGCAGCAGGATGAGAAAACCAACAGACTGAATTATGTGTTTCTCACAGTAGTCTGAAAAATCTGGCTTTAGGTATTTGTATTGTATTTTCTAGCTTAAAGTTTGTCCCTGAAAACAGCAAAACCTGAAGTAAAGGTGACAAACCACCCTTTCATTGGGACTTACAATTTTCTGTTCACAGCAGTGCATCTGCCCAGCAGCTTCCACTGATTCTCTGCCACCTGGGCCTCTTTCACAGCCACAGGACTCCCAGTGTCTTCCTACTTGCACTTGCTCAGCTGCTAGGCTAGGGGCTTTTTCATACATCCCAGAAGGATGTTGAAGCCTTTTTCCCAAAGGAGTTAGACATTTGGGTACCTACATCCAGCTGAAAGCCAAGGTTTTCATTCCTTCTTTTGTGTATTGTTTTTCTGGTTTCAGCAGTGTACAGCAACACCTCAGATGTTTGCAATAATCATTGACTTTTATTAAGGAGACATTGTTCATAGTAGTATTTTTCCTTTCCTCTTTTTATTTTCAAACCAGTCATTACTTCCCAGTGCCCAGTTATCATTAACTCATTCTACTGCTTCTCCTCTGTTATCTTTTTCTTTCCCTTTATCTTTCCCCAGCATAAATTAACTGACTCACTTAGTGCTCACTTATTTGCCTCATTTGTATTACTAGTTTTATTTTTGTCTTCCAGTGCTTGAGCAGATTCAAATGTGACTTGATGGGTCTCCTGACATTACTGGGCCTCAACAGAGATGACTCTTCCAGACTGAGGGACAGAATCAAGCTCTTAAGCAACAAAGTGCAGTAGGAGACAGTAAATTCACAGAACGTGCAAGGACATGTTGATGTTAGAATGCAACTGATTTTTTAGTCTTGAGGGCTAAAGGGAAATCTGTGAGGGCTGGTACACAGAGGTGCTGTGGAAGTGATTCCCACTGCACATTTAGCACGATGATTCCTTTTCCCCTTACCAAATCAGTTTCTGAAACCAAAGTGAGTTTTATGGCCCTAGCGCGCATCAGTCATGCTGCTTCTCATCATTAGCAGTAAGACTAGCTTTCACTTCATGTTATCAGGCAAGTCATTTTTCCAGGATTCAGACAGGTTTCTTGTGGTAGAAGTCCCAAATCCTTGACTTTTTAGGAATAGTTATGAAATGCAGTCTGCAGTGTTAGAGTGAGAAATGCTATATCCATTTTATTTGCATTCTTGTGAATTGATTCATCTAAGATTCTAATCTTACTTGAGATTCCATGGTCTGGCTCTATGAATAGGATTTGCACCAGTATAATGATTTTGATTAAAAGTTTGGGTTTTTTTGATTTGATTCGGTTTTAAGTCAAAATAGCAATACTTGTGCATTCCCCAAAGCTGCAGGCATTTTGATATAAAGATACTTGTATAGTTTTCTTAGGCACTCACATAGCTTTCCCATTTCAGAAACCCACAACAGCCAAAATAGAAATGCAGAAATCCTGGTATGACACCTATTCATCCAGCAGCAAATATATGTAAAAGAAAATAACACTGAACATTATTCTTGATGGTCTAAGTCATGTCATCCTCACCCATTGTCACATACTGTATTATTTTGAATCATCTAGTGTATTGCTTCTGTAAATAGGAGAAAAAGTTTTCTATTGCTCCAAGTGTGACTATTGTGTTTGAGAAAGGAGAAGGGAAACTGAGAATTGTACTGTTGTTCAAACACATTTTCTGAGAGACAAGTTTATAGTCATGTTTGAGAAGTGGACTCCATTGCACAAGTCACTGCTTAGACACATGCTGACAATGCTACTCCTGGCACATATGCTCAAGTTGTAGCACATAAAAATGAGGCAGTGAGTGGCCTTGACAGAGCTCCTGAGAGCATTGACTCCAGTGACACCAACCTGGCAAAAGCTAAACCCGACTATCAGGTTAGTCCAAACTGTTTGGGACCACAGGCCCCTCTCATGCCACCGTAGAACAGTCCTGTGGCACCATGAGACGGTTACAGCCAAGTCCTTTTCTACCTCTCCTAGCGTTTTGGTTGCAGTATGGTGCCACAAAGCAAAACTTCCAGGGCTAAGAGTGTAAAAGATGTAAAAGTACCCCCTCCCACACTGCTATGCTGTGCAGGTCATGGCACACCCTCCTTTGACTGTGCCAGCAGCTGCCTTTAGTACTGTGAAAAGGCACAGGAATACATAATCTCTATGTTCATGCATGTGTGTCCCCGTGTTTAAAGCCAGCTCAGCTCCCCTGACTGTGGTGCAAGCAGATGGAGACTGACAGAGATACCTTAAATTGGAATCCTGTGGTCCCTCAAAGGCACAGATGCAGCTTCTCCCCTCAGCTCATGCTGGCAGCGTCTCTTGCTCACCTCCAAAGAGAAAAGAGGCTTGGGCAGGTGCTGCTCCTTGCCCTGCCACTACAGGAATCTTGCCCCAGCAAAATGTTTGGAAGGGCCAGCAGGCATGCAAGGACCAAGGAGTAAAAGCAGGGTACCTCTGCCTTTGCGTGGAGATGAACAAGGCTGGGCAGGCTCTATCAGAGGCTCTTGGGAGAAGAGAGAGCGGCCCCTGAGCCTGGGTTGAACAGAGAGAAGAAGAACAGTAGGAAGGAGGTGTCAAGGAGGTGGGGTAAGAGGCTGGGCTGCACTGGGCAAAATCTCCCCACTCAACCTACTTTAGCAGGGCTGGTTGTTTAAATGGAATTTAAATCTCTGCAGATATGTGAGGAACTTCCTGGCATCACCCGAAGACGTGCAGTGACAGGGGCAGGGCTGTGCTGGTCAGGGTCAGGCACGGGCACAGCCAGAGCAGGGACCAAGGTCGTTGATGCCACAGAGAAATTGCTGTGGACGTGGGCTCATCATTTATTTCTGCAAAGCACCAGTAAGTAAGGGAAAGCAGAAAAGGTTACCAAAAATAGGATTTTTGGAGGACAATTGTGCAAAGCAGTAGATGCCCAGCTCCCAATTTCAAGCATAAGCTAATACCTTTGTGTTTTGTTCTTCCACAGTCCAGAACAATGAAGGGTATGTCAGTATTTACGACCTCTTGAATTCAAAATAATTTAGTTAGTTGCATCTTACCTCAAAATCACAAGATTTTGAGGGGAAAAATTACTTTGGAAAATTCCTTAAATTGTATGCGTGTGCATTTTCTTATCTGCCTCCAGATTTTGTCTTGTAAAGTACATGTTTTCAAACTTCCCCCACAAATTTTGAATGCTGAAAAATTTCTTTCTTCTCTTTCATTCCTTCTTCTTTCTTCTCTGTTATTTTTCTCTATTCCTTTTTGCCTTCCCACCGCCTTTTTATTTCATACGAAATTAAATGATGTAGACCAGGAAAATTAAGAAGCATTAAGATATATGATGTAACTCAGGGTAAAAGTAGAAAAATCATCAAGCTATATTCTGTTACTGTAAAACATTTTCAACAAAAATAAAGGAAAAATAGAAACTGAAGGGACAGAGTTCAAATTCTTGTAAGGTAAGTCCAAATTGATTTTCGTTTTGCAGGCACTATGGTTGATTTTTACTTCTCCAGTTCAGTCACCTCAGCTGCAGAGGTGAAGCAAACTTTTCTAAAAACTCAATCCTCTCTGTTAGTAATATTTTCCCCATCTCACCACTCCCTCCCTCCTTTTTCAGCATCATTTTCTCCACAGGGTGACAGGATTACAGCTGTCGTGCCCGTTCCAAGTTGTGGTGCACACTCTGTCATCTATGTCATTGTAACTCTGTATCTTGCTGGCAGTTAAAAGAGTGACACAAAATGTTTTCCTGCCAGATAAAAATTGTCTAGTAGATTTAATGCTCATAACCTAATGTGAGGAATAATATTATATGAGCAACAGCAGTCAATCTGCTCATAATGGTATTGTGTCCCCTGGTATTGCTGGGGGGAAAAAATTGAGCCTATGGAAGCTCAGCACCTTTCTGAGCAGTTCTGCAGACTCTGGGGCCAGGGCTTACAGTAGTGTGACCACACAGCTGCAAAGCCAGTGGGCTGATGTGAAAACTCAAGCTTGGAAATGGAGAAGGAAATGGAAACTCAAGGCTGAGAGTTGTGTATGCTCAGCAAATGGTACAGTGAAACCCTGGTAGATGAAAAAAATAGCAACATGAGTACAGCTTGTTGCACAGAATTGTGATTTATCTGCTTTTATTTTCAATAGTTCCAGTGGCATAATGATGTAGGATTTTATAGCCTATTAAATCATGCCTGACATTTATGGATGTAGTTTAGAGTGCATGCATTATGGAGAGTTAGTAGCCTCTCCCTGGCTGAGCAGCAGTTTCCACTCACATCTTACTCCATCCTCATGTCCTTTTATACCTTGAGCTCAGATGCAGACAGATACACTCCAAAGAAAAAGATTTTGGTGAAGAATACAAAAGATAAACAACTTTTCTGTTCCTGTTGGGTTCGGACTGTCCTGATCTGAAGTGGCCTTTATTTCTGTTGTTGTCTCCCATTCCCAAAGGCAGGTCTGCATCCAGAAGAGTTGACTGCAGCTTCTGCAGGCACTGCACATTCTGCCACCTCCATCACAGCAAACAGATTGCCCTCTCCCAGGAAAGAGGTAGTAATCAGCCCAGGTTGCTGATGGTTTTCTTTGGTGTGTGTAGGGAGTGGTGTAATTAAGACCGGAAATTTGAGCTGACCCCAATATTAGCTTGGGAAGAGGTGCTGAGGTGGGTGGATCTGTGTGCCAAGGCCTGACCTGGTTTGATACTTATACAGTGGTGGGATCACCACTGCTGGCTGCCCAGCATGTGGTTCACTGCCCCCTCCCACCTTGAGGGTGGACACCAGCTCACCAGAGCTGTCCCTGCAGCCACTGCCCAGGAAGGCCAAGGCTCCGTCTTGGGTTGTACCCATCAAGGCAGGCTGAGAGGGCACCCAGGAAGGAGGAGCAGGGAGGGCAGCTTGGACAAGTTCTGTCAGCTGTAGAGAAAGGGAAGGGCAAGGCAACTGGTGAGGATGGAAAAGGCAGTTGAGAGGAGGACCAGGATTTTTGTTCAGGAGAGGCCTCGCCAGCAATGTCAGGGGGCAGAGAGAAGGAGAGAGTGATCAGATAGTGGCTGGATAGGGACCTTGACTGGAGGGAAATTCAGCCTCCTTGCCTGTTATCCCTGCAGCCAGGGAGACTCCTCTGTGTCAGAGGACTATGGCACAGGGACTTTTGTGACCAGGAGAAAGGAAGGCTTTAGCTGCCTGTGGAAGTCACTTCCATATGCCAGGGCCTGAACTAAGTGCAGATTGCAGTGGTCACAACTACCACTGCAAGAGATAAAGACACGTTTCACTCTTAGATACTATCTTACAAGTGGTAATTAAGTTTTTACAACATCCATGTGAGGTAAGCACACAGGTACTGCTCCTATTTCGAAGCTAGGAGAGGAGAGAGGGTGAGTGCTGTGCTGAAGGCCGGGTGGTGACTCAGTGGCAGTGCCACCATCACCAACCAGGAGCTCCTGGTTCCCAGCCTGGCCCACGAACCCCAGCAGCCTCCTTGCCAAGAGAAGAAAGTGAGCTTATTTTTCAAGCACTCTGATGAGAGAAGGAAGGGTAGAAATAGCCTGAGGCTGTTTCTAGAGAAAGTGTCAGGGTTGAAGGAGAATTTCGGAGGAGGGGAGCAGGAAAGGGAATGGTGGTGAAGGAACTATTGATACAAACAGTTATTAAGGGAAAGGCGGTGACAAATCAGAACCCCACAACGGAAGGAAAATGGGTCAATAGACAAAGTAGATTTTCTTGAGAGAGGCCTATGGGACAGAGGAGAGGTAGCAACAAGAGGGGAAACAGCAGCAGTGGGGAGTGAGAAAAAAACACAGCAAGAGTGTGCATGGCAGCATTTGAACACGTCAGGACACGGACAAAAAGATGCCACCAAACATGGGGTCTTACAGTGCCTGGGTAATTATCACCACACTATTGTCTCTTTCACAGCAGCTGGAGATCTCTGAGCTCTCCACAGAGCATCGTTACCTTTGTTTCACCTATGGGAGAACTGAGGCTCAGAACAGTGAAGCCACCTCCCTATGGTCACACAGCAAGGCCAACACATTATTCCAGTTTAAACTATTACAATAAATGCAACTTGAAATGGGAGTAAGCGGACAGATGCACACAATTCTCAGTAGCATAGGAGAGAAAAAGAAGAGATGACTGATGTCAGCAGCCCAAGTTTATTTTTTATACCTCTAGAATACACAATGTCACGTAAAATAACATTTGGAAGCTGTGAGCTTTGGACCTTCTATGCTTTAAACAACAAGCTAAGTAATAGTAACAGTCAGACACACCACTGTATGCACAAGTACATGTGCACACAATAGTTCTGGTGCTAGCTGTGTGGTTTGTGCCCTTCAACAATTAATTTCCTCAGTTTTCCAACTTTCATAAAAATTAAGGTAACCTACAACTACAAAAATGGAGAGACGTATACCAGAAGACTTCCACAACACCAAATATTGTTAAATTCCCAAAGCCCTTAGAGATAGAAGAGAATAGAATGGAATAGAGTATCTCAGTTGAAAAGGACCTGCAATTGCCTGGAAGCTGCATACGACCACTATCGTGGTGGGGTCATTTGTTTGTGGTAGTTATGTGCCACAGCAGAGAAACCATATGCCTGACAGCCTGTGGTTGTCACATCAAAAGGAGCATTCTCTGAAAAAGCAGAAGCTTGAAAATTGCCACCAGCACTAGTCTGAGGTAGCATAATGTTTTTAGGGCCTAGGAAAATGAGATGTTTTTGTAAAAGTTCCTCTTCATTTAAAAATCCCCATCTTTCCTCACCTCCTCTTTCTTCTTTTCCTCACAAGAAATGAAGAAATGCAGCGATTTTTTCACCATAGTTTGAGGAGGATAGAGTAGTAGGAGCTGTGCAGTGCTACCACCCTCTGGCTGCTGTCAACAGCACTGTCCTCCATCTGCAGGAGTGCTCTAGGCTCCATCATCTGCCTCGCACACCTGTGGGAGATAAATGCTGCCTTTCAGTGCACCCGGTAAAGAGAGACATTGATTTACACCTTCTGATGCAGCTCTACACAATGCCTGTTTGGGCTGCTTGCTTTTGTAAAGAGATCTCCTCTGGGTGAAGGATGCAAAGGTCAAACACTTCCAGATAAGTTGGTCCTCCATGGGTCCAGCTCACGTGGCCAGTGGGTTCATCTCCTACCTGGTCATATGCAGATTCCAGGCAATTACAGATCCCTTCCAACTGAAATATTCTACTCTGTTCTATTCTATTCTATTCTATTCTATTCTATTCTATTCTATTCTATTCTATTCTATTCTATTCTATTCTATTCTATTCTATTCTATTCTATTCTATTCTATTCCATTCTATTCTATTTCTATTCCATTCCATTCCATTCCATTCCATCTCTAAGAACTTTGGGAACATTAGTTCCTAAACCTACCCTTTGAAAAAAAGTCCAGTAGCATCTCTAAAACTTCTCAAAAACAAACTGCCCCTTCTTTTCCTCTCATCCACCCTCCTGTCCATAACCAAGTGCTCATTTATTTAAAGAACAAAAAACTAACAGGAAAAAACACATCTACTATGCCCACCATTTTGCTATTATAAATATGCTTTAAATTAAAACCAGCAGCTCTTGACACGTAAAAACTCATTTTTCCTTTTTTTACCTCTATCTACAAGAGAGATCCTGGCTATCTGCCCAGATGAAGAGGAAGCCACAGCAAACTGTGGCATCTTGCATCATACTCTTCAATGGCCAAAACTGGCATGTCACAGGCTGTGAAAAGGAAAGAATTTCAACGTCAAAGGAACTTTGTGCTAAGGCTGTACTTTGCCTTTGGTTCCTCTCTGGACAGGAAATGTGTGTCTTCAGGTGACAGTATTTGTGCAAGTAAATCTACTGCCTCTCAATGTCAAGGTTGGACTTTGGGGGTAGTGCTGCTTAAGCCATTTTCTGATGCTAATGACATGATGCCTTAAATAATAATGATAATTAATAATAATAAACAAAAAACCCCACACAATCCCCCCCCATCCGGTATTGAAAATGAAGTTCATCAGTAAAAGATTTCCCATGCTCATCTTATTTTCTCAGATGATGTGTGTTTCCTTTTGGGAGATGGACGCTCTATTTCATTTATCATATTTGATGAAAACACCTCTTTGTAACCAAGATAAGGGATTGGATTCTCTTACTTTGTGATTCCAAATCTCTCACTAACAGAGTGGGTAAAAACATGCATAAGGCTGAATCCTTGTGCTTCACATCCTAGATGTGTCTGCCACCAAAACCTGCAGAGAGAGCAGAGGTGAAGAAAGCATGTTCTAGATGTCCCTCCTCGGTACACCTTCCCACAGATGAATCTCCCAAGACACAGAGAGTCCTTTCTCAAACCTTCTTACAAGTTGGAACGCCTCAAAATATCTTTGCAACAGAAATAGCATTATTGTGGGGTTTTTTCCCCCAGTCTAGTTTCTACAATACTTCTGTCTCCAGAGACCCCAGTTGAACAGTCTGGTCTCTATATTGTTTATTAAGCCCCAAACCCTTCTAGCTGACCACCAGCCAGCAAGTCTGACCAAGAGAAGATTGAGGAAAGGATGGGGAAAGAAAAAATCAGAAAGTGTTATGGTTTAAAGATACCAAATCTGTAATGAGGGAAAGTGAGGAAAATCACAAGTTCAGGCTTTCTCCCTGAAAACACTTGCCACCAGCTGTCTCTATTTAAAATGCCTTGCTTGATGCCAAATGCCACATTATTTTACAAAGAAAAAAGAGAAGCTGATTGAAAAGTTGCTTCCTAGTTTGTGTAAGAGAACTCACATCACTTAAAACTCTAGAGGTCAGTGCCATGAACACTTGATGAGTGACAAGACTTTCTTCAGTTTGCTTAAGAAAATATATCATTCTGGATATGTATGGGTGCTACACAAGTAAGAAGAGCTTCACTCCAAATGAAAATAAAAATCAGAAACCACTTTTGATGAGATTTTTCACCTCTTTTCCCAATCAGAATCAATCACAGAATCACAGAAGTGTGCTGATGTGGCATGATGAAGACAGACAGATCCACGTGTCTGACAATTCTATAAAAATATCACTATTACTTGGATGCAATGTGCCACAGTGGGTGAAGTGCCCAGCTGGGCAATTGTCCTTCAAATGGCAATGGGCAGCTGATAAAAGAGACAGGAACAGCTCTTCAGTCCTTTCAAACAGGCACATGATTTTAAATCAAAGCTGCCACTTTGCCCACTGCTGATCATAAATTTGCCCAGTGTGCCTGGAGGCACCGGCCAACCCCAGAGTGCCAGACCTGCAACTGTCACAGTGGCATCAGCAGTGGTACAACAGTGCCATCCCTACCTCCAGAGACCAGAGAACACAAAAACCTGGGGTTTAATGCCTTGATGGGGGAATTCACACGCAAGTTCCCTTCTCTGTTACAGCTTTCTCACTAAACACAATTAGAGTAGTGGTAAAGCAGCTGAACATGCACAGATGAAAAATACAGCATGGGAAGTAGATATTATCATAGAGCGGAAGAAAAGGTTTATTTTTCACTTAATTTACCACCCTCAGAGACACAAATTCAGAACGCACATAAGCCATAATAAAATCAGGTCACATGATCTGAAAGGTGAACATGTTTGTATGGCTCTGACAGGTGTTAATGATGATTTTCAATTGAAAAAAGGAATCCTGGAAGACAAATTGCTTGTTAAACAAGTCTAACAGCATTAATGTTTTCTAAGAGCATTACTTTCTGCAGCCAAGTGTTGCAATATATAAAGTGTTTCGCTACCTTTATTTAGGAGAAGATCTTTATGAATGTGATAATCTTTTAAGGTCCAATTTTATATAATGTGCTGCAACCCATGTTTCCTGTGTATGGTTCATAATGAGATTAGTGCAGTATAAATCTTCGTGCAATTTAAATAAACAGTCTCTTGAGTGTCTGCCATTAGAAATATTTTGTTCTGTATTTGCCTACGGGCATTGATGTTGCATCCTACAATTGTTAAGTATTTATCTGTGTCATATTACAAGGCATTTGATTTAATTTTAAATGGGAGAGTTTAATCTTTTCTTTGTTTTGACCATGACGTAATTTGGTTAATTACCATTTGTTGGATTCTTTTTCCATTTGACAAAGTCTTCTAGTTAGTATTTCAGAAGTAGCCCATACAGAGTTGTCTTTGGCAATGACTCAATACAGAGATCACTGTTGTAATGTCAAATTTATCCCATTAATCTTGTCTTTCCAGAGTTCAATTTTTATCATTTTCCATTCACACAATCTGAATTATTAGTTTCCATATTAATATTCTTACTATTTGTTGTGATACCTGGATACTTCCTAAGTTTCCTAACTCTATGGATTTGTGTAGTAGTGGCCCATTCTTAATATGGCCAAGGACAATTCCAGGTAGAAAAAAACAATACCAAATTCATATACCCTTTCTTTCCTCAAACAGGGTTTAATTCTGCTCTCACCTTTACTGATGGACACCAAGAAAAAAACATTCATTGCAATCAATAGAACTGGGGGTCCAAATCAGTTGTTCCCCTGTCACTTTGTGGCATTGAAAGGGAAAGATCTCTCTTTAGTGCCTGAAGTTCATCTCATCCTGTTGCGGGTGTCTGCAATGGGTCAGAGGAATGGGTGAATTATCTCTTTGTCACCACTGACTGCAGCAGGAGTTTAGGCAATTAGCCAATGTCATGCAAATGTATATTCCAGGCTGTCCCATTTGTGCTTGCAGAGCATTTGCCTCTGCTTCATGTTATTGTGGCAGGTCCGTCACAGCTCCGAGGCAGTGGAGGATGCGGTGCTATCTGGCTCTCGCCGGTGCAGTTACAGGATTATGGCATCTATTGTGATAGTAGCTCGGCACTGAAGAATTTATATCAGCATAAGGCCAGAGTAAGCTCCAATAACTTCATCAAACCCTACCTTTGTTGTGATTAGCTTGTCCACCTCAATATATTTCACAGGACCTATAGATTTCCCTTTATAACTCCTGCACCAAGTTCCAACAGTTTGAGGCTCAATAACCAACTTCAGAAAACTGATATCTTGTTGGTTCAAGAGCCCCTCCCGTGTCAGTTAACCCTTTCACATCCCAGGTAAGAGTCTCCTATGACTCACCACTCTGCTATTAGACACTCTAATAGTATCATCTTGATTCCCAGCAATATTTTGCTGGTGAAAGAAAGAGGCATAAAGGGTTTTTTTATGGATCTCATTGCTAATATTGAATTTACTAGAAATAAGCAAGAACTGCAAAGGCATTGTCTCACATTACAGAACATAGTTTTGCTAAGGCACTGCTGTGATGGGTTTAACAGTGTTACAAATCCACCAAACATGACAATGGTTGATCACTGACGATGGGTTTGCTCCCCATGTAGACACTTACTTAAAACTAACGAGCTGTAAAACATCACCAGCAAAATTTTGTTTGTGATGTTGCTTTGCCAAAGGAGAGATCTCTGATTAAGCTGCACTTCTCTGCCTCCAGCTGCCTGCTCTTAGGGCTCCTAACTCTCCAGCTCAAACCCCAGCATTACCACTCTGCCTGTGCTGGAGCCAGACGAGGTGACACAGCCAGGGGAGAGGAGGAGGAAGAAGAGACCTTCCTCTTTGTGTAACTGGAGTGCCTGACCTTCAGTGCAAGGCCTGGCAGGGATGGTGTTTCTTTTGCTCCTTGTATGTCTGGGTCTGGCATGGGCCCTTGCCACACGAATTGATGCTGAGCTTGTTCTTCATCAGATGACCTGGTGCGGGGACATGCTACCCAGCACATGGCCCAGCCAGCTGTCAACCTCCCTCACTGTACATCCATGCATCTGCCTCTGTTGGGGTTTTTTAGACTTTCTTGTTTTGCCTGCTAGAATCAGTAATTCCATGCCTTTATCTGCAGCTATTATTTTAATTTATATTAAAGCAAGAACCAAGTTTCTCATGCAATTACTGGGCTGTAGAACCTGAGGCTTGAAGACAAGTAAATAACCGTGGCAACTGATTGACAGAATCATGAGCCAGCAGTGCCCTGGGGGACAAGGAGGCCAATAGAATCCTGGGGTGCATTAGGAAGAGCAGTGCCAGCAGGTCAGGGAGTGATCCTGCCCAGTGAGGTACATCTGGAGAGCTGTGGCCAGGTCTGGGATTCTCAGGACAGGAGGGACAGGGAGCTCCTGGAGTGGGGCCAGCGGAGGCTGCAGAGATAAAGGACCTGGAGCATCTCCCTGATTAGGAAAGGCTGAGGGAGCTGGGGCCGTTCAGCCTCGAGAGGAGCCCCAGCGGAGAGGGGCCCTCAGCCCTGGGTGTCCCTGGCTGCAGGGAGGGCTCCGAGCAGGGCCCAGGCTCTGCTCCGGGGGCCCAGCAATGGCACCAGAGGAACGGGCAGGGACTGATCCCAGGAAGTTCCACCTGGACAGGAGGCAGAACTTCTGTCCTGGGCAGTGACCCAGCCCTGAACAGATTGTCCAGAGAGGGTGTGGAGTCTGCATCACTGAAAATATTTCAGAACCATCCGGACACAATCCTGTGCCTGCTGGAGCAGGGAGGTGGGACCAGATGACCCACTGTGATCCCTTCCAAACTGGCCCATCCTGAGATTCTGTGAAGACCTTAGAGGGTTGGGTTGTTTTTTTTAATTTTCTGACTCCTCATCTAAACCAATTGCAAATTCTCTGAAGCAACGCTTCTTGAGCACAGCCAGTTCATTTTGCCCTAGAGAGAAAAGGCAGGGCCAGCTGGGGCTGCCATAGTGGCAAAGGAGCGGGACAGTTTAGAACTGAGGGGATCTTAGAGGGATCTGTGCCCAAATAAGATCAGATAGGCAGGGCTGAGGAGCACCTCTGCATGTGACTCCTCCTCAGCTGGAAAAGGCAGATGCTAAAGAGACTTTGCTAATTTCCCCTGCCTGGAAACCTGTAATGAACTCAGAGCAGAACATCTGTTAGTTTCTCCTAAGCTGGAAAGAGCTGAAAGCCAAGAGACATGTCTCAGGGCCAATCTGCTGGCCTGCCTACTGTGTAGGAGAAGATCTAAGCCCTGGAGAAAGCCTGGTGAGCTCTGTCTGTGAGCAGACAAAGCTGGCAAGTGTCACTGGGAGCCCAGGGGTGACACAGCTTATGGGACAAGAGAAAGGTTCATTCCCTTCATTCATGCAAATGTTCACAAAGAACTCCAGTCGATCACATCACAGACACATTCAGTACTGCAAAAGTCTATGTTTGTCCATGGATGAGATGCTAAAAAATACGTTAGCTTGGCATGTGGCACAAGTCATGAGGGAGACTGCTGGATGCAAAGCCTTCCTGCCCACTGACAGGCAGAAACAGCCTGCATCTGGACAGTGCCTGCTGTGATGGGGCATTTAGAGATGCCCAGGGCACTGCAGGTAATGGAGGTGCTGCAACCTTGTTATTGTAGTAATTTAACTGGGATTAAATCTTCCCTTTCCCAGCAAGGTTAATCATTCAGTGCTGTAGAATCCCAGAAGGTAAGGGGCTAATGTGTATATCTCAAACACTGATAGCCAGATGGCTGTGGAGCCAACCAAGGATTGTTGGAAATAGCAGACAAGAACATGCTGTGGGAAAGAAAAAAGTGTGGCTGGAAAAGGGGGCCATGTGGAGGTAGGGCAGCACTTCTCTGGGATAAGCACCCTTGTTCTAGTTCCTGGAGATAAGCACAACACAGCACAGAGCAAGCACAGAGATGAGGCTGAGAAGTGGGCATGGAGTGTTGGAGGGAATCAATACCACCCAAGACCCCCTTAGCCCTTCTTACCATTTCAAGAAAGGTCTGAAAGACTGGACTGTGCATAAATACTAATTTGCACAGAAAATAAGAATCCTGTCTTCAGGGCAGGGAAGACATATCTATAAAAAGGTACCCCCACCAAGCCCAGGCAGACTGCCCCAAGACCCTGGACATCCCATGGGCTGGATCAATGCCAGAACAAGGACTGGTGATCTCTTTTCCTCTTTCCTCCTTTCTTCCTTTTCATTTTCCCCCTTTATCCAAGGGGATAAGGGGTAAGATGACGTGTGCTTATATAGTAGGTCAGGGACTAACCTACCAATTTCCATGCCAAGTGTGTAATTTACTAACATGAGTTTTTGCAGACCCTCTGACTTTTGCTGTTCCTTTTGACCACAAGCATCTACAAATCTTGGGTGCTCCCAACCCCTTAAGGGTGGCATGTCACAGGTGCATGCAAACTGTCTCTTACTCCCAGGTAACATCAGTAAAACCAGGTAAATGTAGTGTCTCCAAGACACTGCCGGCATGGGACAGCCAACAACATCCTTGTTAAGGTCACCCCTCCAAGCCAGCCTGATGGCACCCAAACCTCCTTTGAAGTTTAATGTCCCACATCAACTCCCAAACCATGCTCAGACTTTGCTCAGGTGCATGCTGGTTGGTACAAGGAAAAAGGTGCAACCAAGGAGCACTCCAGTGGCTGAATGGGGCAGGTGGCTGTGTTCCCATAGCTGGGGATGTTCCCTGACACTGCTCAAATTGCCAGCCGTGGTGCCTGGTCCTTGGAGTGCTAAGAGGTGCTGGACTGACTTTACTGCTGAACCACCCCGCACTACATACGACAAACAGGCAAGGACATCTTTCCACTTAGTCATGGGATGTTCACAGCTGCAGGAAAGTCCCAAAAAAATCTACAAGCTGTTGAGATATTTAGCTATATAAACACATGTAAAAACCTTTCCAAGCGATGATAAAATCTAAAGGAAAATTGTCGGAAAAGTAAAGACTTCAAAAGTTGATTCCAATTTTGTGCTGCAGGTTTAACCTGTCCTACATTACACTGGCTGGTGATTAGCTACATGCCTGGAAAACATCACTGCCCAGACCAGAGTAAATGCTGGCAGCATGTTCCCTATCACTTCAGCTTTCCAAGAAGAGAACGCTGGTAACATTTTTCAGGTAAAATGCTGATTACTGCTACATCATCCTCAGATTGAGTTTCTGCATCTTGGAACAGTCAAGAGGTTTCCAGGAAAGGCTAGCAAACAATTACCACACTCTTGTTCTCCATCAGTCACCACAGCATAGCAAAACTTGTGGGCCACCTTTTATTTTTTATGATATCCCATTCAGACCAAATCTTCCAGTTTTACCTTTGTTAGTCAACCGTACTTCATATTTCATATTTGCCCTTTCCTGGAGGCAGAATTATTCCAGAATAGATGGAACAGGATTAAACTAAATGTAGCACCTTTATCACTTCTGAACATTGCACATGAGTAAGTTGTGCCCTCCAATAAACAAATGCCTGCATATCACAGAAGATAATCAAGCCCAAAGTCTAGGAAAACTGTCTCCAGCCAAGACCACAGGGATTTTATAATAAAGCACAAACTGTGAATGCATGTCAGTAGTATCAATCTGGAAGACACTATTTCTGCATGGTCAGTGCAAATAGTTTTATGGAAGTAAAGAAACAGCTGAATGGGCATTTATTATTTACTCTTAGGAGGATCAGCAATGAGTTGCTAAGTATTAGTTACTGTTCTAAAGTTTTGCTACTTTTTGTCATATTAATAAAATTTATCATTACAAGCACAGTCTCTTATATGCCAAGAGTGCTACAACTCTGCTACTCCCTTTTTACAAGTCAGTTGCTTCTACATTTCATTTATGTCCCTATTTCCAAGAATATTGGAAAGTCTCTGAGGCAAACTGCTTTTTTCCAAGAGCAGGAAGATGGCTTTGTTCACTTGTTAGCATTTGTGAAACAGAAGAAGTGCACTGACCAAAGCCAGGAAATTCAGAACTCACATGCAAGGCAAGACTCCAATTAAAAACTCCTTGTCAACCTATTCTCAATCCAAGTACCTCATTTGACTGATCTTCCTCTATTGAAAAAAGGTTTGTATCTTGCTTGAGTAACACCATTTCTTCCATGGACAGGAAGAAATGCCAAAAGTGGGAACTGCAATGTTCATAGCTTGGTCTGTGAATCAGGAGGAGCTTTCCATATGGATAGTGCTCATCCTCTCTCTTTTTCTGTAACTTTTTTGTGTGACTGGTACTAACCCCATCTGGTAATGATTTCTCTGGAGCTTTACTCTCCCAGCTGAACCCCTCCAAAGGAAACTTCACTGGCTTCAGATTAGGTTCTGTAAACTGCTCCTGTTAAACCTCCAAGCTGAATTTGGAAGACTAAGAGCCTAAACACTGTACAAACTTTTAAATTACAGATTTGGATTGTTCTGCTATCAATTCATGTATTTCATATAATCTATCAATTAACTGATAACTTAGATTAGGAACTAACTTCCCTACCACTTTGCTTGCATGGTTTGGACAATTGGCAAAATGTACTTGTAAGAAATCAGTCTTTTCTTTCTCTGAAGGACTGTACATCAGAAAGGCCATTAATCTCCTACTAACAGAACAGGTTTTCCTGCTCCATTTTCAATATTCAGATGACTTTCACTAGTTTTTTGGTGTTTATAGACACAAATTGATAAAGAAGAGTCTTTTTCTCAGAATAGTCACCATTATTACCATTATTTCTGGTTTTATAATTTTATTTGAATGATAAAATAACTATTGAGAAATATTTTTGAGACATCTGCCTCCCATGTGTCTTGAGAAATCAAATATCTCTGCATTGCTCTGAAGTATATTGCTAGTATTAATATAGTCATAGTATCACCTCAATGCAGGCAAGGAAAAATAATCTCTATGTACTTTGAAGGCGGCTAATGCATCTGGAACAATATGTTCAATTAACACAACCTACTTATCTAATAACAGCTAAAGATACTGTGTTTGGTGAGAAAAGACAATACTTAATCATTAAGCATCATTTAGAATATGAACTAGTTTTAAAATTTTTCAAAATTTTTTCGGCAATAGCAAGAATTCTACTCTCCTTCCAGCTGGTACTCCTTTAAAACAATTAATTTTCAGTCTCTTCTGTTTCAGATCTGAACTAGTCTTTCTCCACATTACTCTGTGCCCATCTAAAATCGCAGCTGGGTTCCTACAAGCTGTGTGCAATGTTTCAGCTGAGTCCTTGAGCAGCACAATCTGAGACAAGCAAGCCACCCTTCCAGGGGCTGGCCAGTGGGGAAGCAAGTGCAAGGCCTTGTGATCGGGAATCAGAAGATCTGGTTCAACTCTAGGCTAGACTTTGAATCTGACATTAAGAAAGACACTTCCCCTACCTGAGGTGTATCCTCACCTGGTATAAATTGCTGTTAACTCACAGCATCAGTGGTGCTATGCCAGCTTTACACCAGCTGCTGAACTACTCTTTTACCTCTGAATTCCCTCATGTCAAGTGATGGCTTTTTTGCGTTTACTAGGGCACTGCTTGCTTTCTTTGTCCCCAGGTACATTTTTTCCTGTGAAGACGGCAACCTGCTCAAGGGAAGGAATTCCTTTTACTCTGTTTGTACAAGACACAGCACTACACAGAGCTGATCTTGTGTGGGGCCTCTAGGCTTTATAATACTGGTTAGTCTTTAATTATAATTAAATATTCTAAGCCTTTAAGAAATGAATGGTAGCTCTCCTTTAGTTTGTTTTATTTAGTGGGTTGTAAGAAAACAAATCTGGAGTGTCAGAAACTGGAGGACAGTAGAGTGTAGGATTTGTGTTGTAGGTGACTGCATTTTTGTCTGCCACTGTATACTGGCAAGATGTACCCCAGCAAGGAGTATTAAAGTTTCAAGAATAACATACTGGATGCTCAAGCACACTTTAAGGCAGACAGTTTCAAAACTCACTTTAGCAAAGGGGGAACCAAGCCACAGCCATGCTAAACGACTTACCCAAAATCATGTGCTGGTGGTCTGTCTAATGGAGGATGTATCCCAGTGCTCTCCATCAAGTCATCAGAGGCTTTAGTGCCACTCAGTAGGAGCCAATAACATTACCATGGTTTGGACATAAAATATTCAGTATCCCTGCTCACTGTAATGAATGAATTATTCACCCCTATTTCAGGAGCTCTTGCTGTATTTCCATAAAAGCCCTTTGCTACTGAGCACAGGTGTTGACATTCAGCTACCAGACCCACAGCCTTACCTAAAATCAGGATGGACTCCCTGTGGATGATCAGTGAATCAATTAAAAGTGTTTGAGTTCCATCTAGTGGTTACAACTCACCAGCACATTGTTCAGCCTGGAGGAGACTGAGGGGAGGCTTTATCATAGTCTTCAACATCCTGCTGAGGAGCAGCAGAGGCACAGGTACTGATCTCTTCACTCCTGTGACAAGACTCAAGGGAACAGCTGGAACTGCGTCAGGGAGGTTTAGGCTGGATATCAGGAAAAGGTTCGTCACCCAGAGCATGTCCGGGCACTGGAAAAGGCTCCCCAGGGAATGGTCACGGCCCCAAGGCTGCCAGAGCTCCAGGAGTGTTTGGACAACGCTCTCAGGCACAGGGTGGGATTATTGGGGTGTCTGTGCAGGGCCAGGAGTTGGAATCCGTGATCCTGATGAGTCCCTTCCAACTCAGCATATTCTGTGATTCTGTGTCTCTCAAATGGGTTGGTTTTATCCCATGCCCCTCTCCCAGGGCCCCAGAAGCAGCTGGGCAGCCAAGACATAACATGGTTTTTACTATGTCATCACCGCCTATTTGGTCCTTTGATTTCTGACCCCTCTTTTAGCCTTTGCCTTTCTGAGGCATTGACACCCACAGGTCTTCTGCCCACCAGCTCTCTTTAGTTTTGTTCCTACTCTTGGGGCTCCTGGGCCCAGAAGCATCACAGGAGAAGAAAAGCTCCAGCCTGGTACCACAGCTGTGTGAGACGCTTGGCCCTGAAGGTGGGAAAGGAGAATAGGAAGATGCAAGTGCTTTTCACTGACAGCATGATACATGGTGGGTCTGATTTTAAGCAGAGAACCCAGCCTTCCCTATTGTTCCTGACAGTTTATTTCTTCATCCAGCTTCCATCCTTTATGACTGGAAATTTTCTGGATTTTTAAAAAATAATCTAAACATTTACTTTGTGTTAGAGTTTTGCTTCATTTTCAGTATCTTCATTTATCCTTCTCTTTAAATTCTTATCATTTTCCTCTGTTATTAGCTTACTCCACAGGCTCTAAATCACAGTAATCTTTCCCAGAGAGCTGCAAGCAACTCCTGCTGATTTTCAGCATCCCACTACCTCACAGCAAGGAGGATTACTGGGAAGACTGAGAGGCTCAAGAGATTCACCATGCTGACTTCACTGTACTATTACCTCTTGTGAATTCAGGTTTATGCTAACAACTGGTAAATATTAGGTAATGCTTGTAAAGACTACCTGGGAGAATGAGCCACTGGTAAAAATGAGTGTAGCAGAGCATGCTGGGCACTGCAACAAGCATCTTTAGCTGACGTCTGGAAGGCTTTAGTCTGCACAGAGCTAGAGTGCTAGAAGGAAGTTGGAATCTTGGTCAATGCAGACAAAAAGGACCTAATAGGCTAACAGGAAGGAAGAGAGGAGAAAGAAGAGCGAGTGGGAAACAAGGTCAGCTGGGCTTGAAAAAGAGCCCATTTCAAGCAAGCTAGAGAACTCGGAAGCCCAAGAAGAGGGATATCTGCAACTAGATAAAAAGACACAAGAAGGCCTGAGGCAACACAGTGCAGAAGGGCCCAGATACGGGTGTGGTGCTAGAGGAGGCACTGCTAGCAGGAATAGCCTCTATAATACAATGCAGAATGTGCTAGACCAGATGGGAACATATCCTTTCCACACTGTTCTGTTCTCTATGTACTTGTGTTCCTGTGACTGTAGGATTGTGGTCTGAAGTTTCAAGCTGAAATCTTTAATGGAGGGTAGAAGATGATATCACTCCTCCTTCTTCCCTTGTAGAATCACAGAATAATTCAGGTTGGAGGGAACCTCTAGAGGTCTGCTCACCCAGCCTCCTGTTCACAGCAGAGCCATCTTCAAGGTTAAATGGATTTTGCTCAGGACCTTGCTTAGTCAAGCTTTGAAAAACTCCAGCAGCTTCTCTGGGCACCCCAGTGGTGACAGGTTCCCAAAGAGGCTGCTGGATCTCCATCCTCAGTGGGAAGAGTTTTTACCCCATACCTAATTGGAAGATCTTTTTGTTTGTCTGTTGCCTTTTGTCCTTTCCTTGTGCATCTTGAGAGTCTGGATCCTTCTCCTCTGTAACCATTTTCTTCGTCCATGCTTTTCATAGTAGAACACACAGTAAAGTCTCACCTTCACCTTCTCTGTTCCAGGCTGGACACACTGAGCTCTTTCAGCCTTTCCTCACGTGTCACATGACAGAGCTTCAAACAGCTTGGTGGTCTCCCATTACTCTTGTGACAATATGTTGTTATCCTTCTTATCCTGGGGAGCCTGAAACTGGGCACAGAACTCCAAACGTGGTCTCACCTGTGCCAAGCAGAGAGGAAGGATCACTTCCCTGGCTCTGCTAGCTACATCTAACTAAAACATCCCAGGAAACCAATGGGCTTTTTTGCCACAAGGCCACACCACTGGCTCGTGGGCAACTGGTTGTTCACTAGGAACCCCCCAGGTTTTTTCTGCAGATCTGCTGCCTAGACAGTCAGCCCCAGCCCGTATGATTGCACGGGATTACTCCCTTCCAGGTGCAGGACTTACATTCACTCACTCAAACTTCACAGGGTTAGTGTCAGCCCATTTCTCCATCCTGTCAAGATCCCTGTGAGTGGCAAGCCTAATTCTCAGTGTAGCAACTGCTCCTCCCACTTTCACACAGCTTGATAAGGGTGCACTCCTCATTTAACAAGATGTTAAACATGATGGTAAATGAATTTCCAGGAGAGTTTGTTCCATAATCTTCTAAGAGACTGCAGTTAGATCTGAGGTTATATCCACATGCAGAGTGTTTCAACATTACTTCACTTGAAGTTTTGCATGAAGTTTTCCCCCAGCACCTCTGCTCAGAAGAGCTGAGAAAAATATGACCCAGAGCTGAATATTTCCTTTTTCTTTTCCTACTACTAACAACCATGAGAATGCCATTTGCACTGAAAAAATTGCTTTTTAGTTTATCAGCACAAGGTGTCCTCTGGCTGACCTATGCTTACCTAGATGATTTGCACTCGTAACTGACAGTGAGGTTCTTTTTGTTTGCTTGTGTCCAGCCTTGGCAAATGACCAAATGAGCAGCGCACCTGCTAGAACAAAGATATGAGTGCACACAGGGAGTGTATGGATCAAATATATAAATTATCTGGGAGGCAGGTGCCCAGATAATTGATTATGTTAAAGGAGAATGTGACCATCACCTGTATGAAACAGATTTCAGGGAATTTCAAGGGGATTCTTGAAACAAAGCAGTAAAAGAAGTAAAAAAAAAAACATGAAAATTTGTAATAACATTATTATAACAGTGGTAAAAGGCTTCTGTAAGGACATGGTCCTCCACATCCTTCTCTATAAATTTGAGAGAGGTGGATTTGATTAGTGGACTATTAGATGGATAAAAAAGTGGTTGGATGGTCATATCTAGAGGGTTGTGGTCAATGGCTCAGTGTCCCAATGGATATTAGTGACAAGTGGTGTTCTTCAGGGGTCCATACTGGACCAGTGTTCTTTAAACACCTCCATTAATAACAGAGATGAAGGGATCGAGTGCACCCTCAGCAGGTTTGCAGATGACACCAAACTGAGGGTGCAGTGACACACCTGAAGGACAGGCCAATCCAGAGGGACCTGGACAAGCCCCAGAAGCGGCTCAAGGGAATCACATGAGGTTCAACAAGACCAAGTGCTGGTGCTGCACCTGGGGTCAGGAAAACCCCCAAGGATCAATCCAGGCTGGGGATGAGCAGATGGAGCAGCCATGGAGCCTCCTTTTCTCCAGGATGAGCCTGCCCAGCTCCCTCAGCACTCGTGGTGCTCCAGCCCCTTCCCCAGTTCCATTCCCTTCTCTGGACACGGCCCAGCCCCTCAGTATCCTTGTCATGATGGGCCCAGAACTGGACAAAAATAGCCACCTGTTCTTGTCCAAATGCTGAGGCGCCTCAGCAGTGCCCAGCACAAAGGGCAGTCACTGCCCTGGGCCTGCTGGCCATAGTGACACAGGCCAGGTGCCTTTGGCCTCTTGCCCACCTGGGCTCATGTCCAGCCACTGTCACCAGCACCCCCAGGTCCTTCCCCACCAGGCACTTTCCAGGCCCCCTGCCCCAGCCTGGAGCTGCCTGGGGGTGTTGTGACCCAAGTGCAGGACATAGCAAAAAGGTGTTTACACACATCCAGTTAAAATACTCACGCTAGAGAAGTCTTGGATTTTCCTTTTGCATTAATTGAACTGGCACAGCTGTGTGTCCACAGTCCTTGGCATCTCGTGTCCTCAAAGGTTACTGCCAAAACTTTCCCTACTTGTTCACACTGAGTACCTCATTTTTACCTCCAAAGTTCGTTCTCTCCCCTATAGATTATTTCAAGCTTTACCCCCAAAATTTTCCCTACCTGTCCACTATGGATTCCCTCAGTTTACCTCAATATTTTCATTCTGCCCCCTACAGATTAACTCAGATTTTATTCCCAAAATGTTAATTTCCCCCCCTATAGACTAGCTAGATTTTACCACCAAAAATTCTACTGATTACTTCTATTTTATCCCCAAAAGGTTCATACTGTCTGCTGCAGATTACCTCAGGACTTTCCTCAAAAATATTCTATCCCTTCCTTGTTATCTCAAGTTTTACCCCCCAAATTTTCCCCACCTGAACCCTGATAATTCATTTTTACCACAAAATGTTCATTCTCTGCCTTATGGATCACCTCAGGTTTACTCTCAAAAAATTTGCTACCTGTCCACTAGTTATCACCTCATATTTCTCTCAAAATATTCTTTTCTCTTCTCCACAATTACCTCAAATTCAGTTTTATCTGAACATGTTCATTCCCTCCCCTACAGAGTACCTCATATTTTATGCTCAAAACTTTCCCTAAGTGTCCATTACTGATTACCTCATTTTTACCTCAATATATTCCTTCTTTACCCTGCAGATTAACTCAGATTTTACCCCTAAAATGTTATTTTTTCCTCATACATTACCGAGATTTTACTACCACAAAACCTCCCAGATCACCACTGTCTTGTTCCTAAAATGTTCATTCTGTTCCCTACAGACTACCTCAGATTTTACCTCAAAAATTCCTTGTACCTTACACATTACCTCAAGTTTTACCCCAAAAACTTCTCCTCTGTCCACTACTAATCTTGATTTCCTCAAGATTTTCCCTTTCTGACCATTACTCATCACCTCACTTTTTACCTCAAATTGATCATTGTCTCCCAACAGACTACCTGAAGTTCTACCCCCAATATTCTCTCTACCTGTCCACTACAGATTACACTATTTTATCTTAAAATGCCCACTCTCTCCCACAAAGATTATATCAACTTTTAGCCCCTGAATTTTCCTTTCTATACACTATTGATTATGTCATTTTTACCTCAAAATATTCATTCTTTATCCTGGAGATTATCTCAGTTTTACCCCCAAATTTTCCCTGATTTCTACTGATTACATCAGTTTACCTCAATATTTTCCTTCTCTCCCCAAAAGATTAACTCAACTTCATTCCTAAAAATATTCATTTTATTCCCCTCATGTAGGTTTTTTGCATTCTCTCCCCTACACATTACCTCACTTTTTCCCTAAAAAATGTCCCTTACTTGTCCCCTGTAGATTAAGTCAGATTCTAACCCCCAGACCCTTCCATGAATTACCTCAATTTTCCCTGCAAAATGTTCATTCTGTCCCTTACAGATTACCTCAAATTTCTTCTCCAAAGTATTCAGTCCCCTACTTTTTCTCAGAAAGGCTCTTTTTTCCTCTCTAAAGTGCCCCAGATTCACCACCCAAAAAAGGCTGATTTTGTTTCATCTATATTAATTCAGCATTTGTCTCAAAAAGTCACCTCTGCTCCCCCTGCCCCCAATCTATTTGCTTTTCCCTCAAAAATGTTCATTCTGTCCCCGAGAAAATGACCTCAGATCTTAAACCCAAAATGTTCATTCAGTCCCCTAGAAAATTACCTCAGATTTTAGCCCCCAAACATCCCCTGATTACCTCAGGTTTTACTCCCAAGATGTTCCCTACTGAATACTCCAATTTTGCCTCAAAATGTTCCCTCTGTCCCCTATTGATTACCTCAGATATTAAATCCAAGATGTTCATTCTGTCCCCTTTAGGTTACCTCACATTTACCAAAAAAAAGTTCATTCCACACCTTACAGATTACCTCAGGTTTTACCCCTAGATTCTCCCTACCTGTCCCCTACAAATAACCTCAACTTCACCCCCAAAATGTCACCTACTAATTGCCTCAGTCTTACTTCAAAATGTCCCCTACAGGTCAGATCAGATTATACCCCCAAAATATTCATTATGTCCCCTGCAATTTGCCTAGATTTTACAACCCCAGATCACCTCTTTTGTCCCCCAAAATGTTTATTATCCTTATATCCTTACGGATTAGCTCATGTTTTCTCTCCCGAATATCCACTGTCCCTTACAGATTACCTCAGTTTTTACCACCAAAATGTTTCCTACCTGTCCAACGCAGATTACCTCAATTTTAGCCCCAAAATGTCTTCTACTAAGAACCTAATTTTTACCTTCATTCTTTCCCCCAGAGATTACCTCAAATTTTATCACCCAAATCTTCCCCACTTCTGCACTACTGATTACCTTGTTTTCATCTCAGAATGTTCATTCTCTACAATACAGCCTTCATCTCCCAAATTTTCCCTACCTGCCTCCTACAGATTACCTCAATTTTACCCCGATGACACTCAGCAACTGCTCTGCTCCTCGCCTGGCTCTCCACAAAGAGCTATTTCTATTTCCTTCATATAGATCATAATTTCTCACATTTTCAAGCCCTTAATTATAGTTTCATTTATATATATATATAAAAATTTAATTAGCATTTTCAAGCCCTATGGATCTATTATGAACTTCTTATATTCTAAAACCCTGTATACAATACGGCAGGTAAGGAGCGTTATTTTGAAATCTATTTTAATATAAATTATTGTTTTCTATCAATAGATGTATAAATGAGAAACTTGACAGGATTTAGTATTTTACACACCCTCCCTAAGAATTTTCAGGCATTTTTGGGCTGTAACCACCTGGGCCACCACACTGCCGTAAAGCGCTCTACCACCTCATGGCGCCGCACTGCCGTAACGCGCTCTACCACCTCATGGCGCCACACTGCCGTAAAGCACAGCCCTTCCTCCCCCCAAGCGGCTCTCCTTCTTGGCACTGCTGCCGCCGTGTCGCTGCTCCCGTCCGGAGCTCTCCCTCTTCCCGTTATTCCCAAGCCCCTGGAGTGGACTCTCTGCACTTGGATAGAGTCCTCAGGAAAAGCGAATTGCACATTCCACATAAAACAGAGCTGTCTCCGGTCCCCTTCTGTCCAGCCCAATTATTGCTACAATTCTTGCCTCTTTTGATCTAGTCCTGTTTTCCCAACTCCGCCTCCTCGAGGCTTCTCCAAACTGCCTCCGTTCCTCACGGGGACTCACTTGGGACAGGAGAGCCTGGATGTGCCCCCCAGTTCGGATGTTGAGTTGCCATCCCGGTTTTAATCACACTTTGCATTCCCTCAGGATTCCTGCGGCACAAACCCGTTTTTCTTTACATCCCAATTACTTCTCAAAGCAAAAAAATCTCCCTAAGAGACTTCATCCTATTTTTCCTGCCTCCTACAAAATAACATAGACTGTAAAACCGTGTCGTATTCCCCATTTCCTGGCCATTTTCCCCATCATTAATTCCTAATGAGGCCACCAGGCATTGCTGGATCCAAATTTACCAAATTTACCCCAATTCTCCAGGACTGTCACCAACAAACACAACACTGGGGGGGATCCCTGGCAAAGTAGCCGTGACACCACCCCAGACCCGGGAGCGTGGTCCCAGGGGGTCCCAGTTCCCATTTTAGAGGGCACAGAAGGGGGTTCCAGAGGGGATTTGGAGATTCCTGACGCGTGTCCCCCCAGCATAACAGACAGGTACGAGCCACGACCCCGCCTCTGTGGATTTTGATTTAATTATTTTATAACGGGGAGTCATTAAAAAAGCACTGGGGGGAAGGACACGGGGGACACCCTAGAGGTGCGTGTCCTACAGTCCCCATAGGGGACCCAGGGCTGCCCCATAGGGACGAGACATTCCCTTAGCTCCCCCCCCTTCCTCCCCCCAAGATCCCCATGGCCTCAGGGGAGGAGTCAGGCAACCCTATAGGGCCCAGGACCCACCACCCCATAGCCTCAAACCGAGGAACCCCTTCAAAAATTACACGCATCGGCCCCAAAATTATGGGAACCCCCCCAGAATAATGGAGCCCCCAGCAAACTATTAGGAACCCCCCCAAAATTATGAGGGACTCCTCCAAAACGATGGGGAATCCCCCCCAAATGACAGGGGAACTTCCCAAAATTATCGAAACCACCACCCAAAATGCCGGGGGACCCCCAAATCCCAGCTCACTCACCAGCCCGTTGCGGTTTCCCATCGATCATCCGCATGTTCGGGATCCTGGCGGGGGGATTTTAGGGGTGAAATGAGGGAGGCTTTGGGATGACCCCCCGATGTGTAATAATTAAGGGCGTGGGGGGATCCCTAAACGAGCCCACCCGGGGGCGGCGGGGGCAGCAGCAGTACCGAGCTCCGTCAGCAGGTGGCAGCAGGGACACAGAGCCCATCCATATCCCAGACTTTTCCTAAGAGTGAGCGGAGAGAAAAGTCGGGATTGACCGAGGGAGGAATTAGTGACCAGGCACAGAAAGCTGGCCACGGAGGCACCGGGAACAGAGACGGATGGCGGTGGCAGGGAATAGCGGTGGGTGCAGGAGGAAGAGGGCAAAATGAGCCAATAGGGACAGGCAGCTGGACAAACAGATGGAAAAGAGCAAAAATAGCATCGGGGTACAGGGCAGAGAGGAAGGATTAAAAAGTGGGCACAGCAAGATGGATGGAGAGAGATGGAAAAAAGAAAAAGCAATGGGCTATGCAGCAGGAAGGGAGGAATGAAAACACAGGGGTGGGAAGCAATAAGATGAAGAGTGTGCATGGGATTCAAAGCAAGGGACAGGGAAATGGAGAAGGAGAGGCAGAGGAGGAAACAGAATCACACCGTCCCCAGGGCTGAGAAGGAAGAAACTGAATCACAGGGAGCAGGACAAAGAGAGTCAGAGAAATTTAAAATACTGATGGGCTACGAGACAGACAGGAAGGAATGAAAAAACAGGGAGCTGGAGCAAGGCAGAGAGAGATGGAGAAATTAAAAACAGCCAGGGACAACAGGGCACAGAGAGAGTAGAAGGAAAAAACAGGGATATGGAGCTGAACACAGAGATGGCAAAATAATACAACAGCGATGGGCTAACAGAGGGACAGTAAGGAATGAAAAGATAGGGATAAAGACGTGACACAGCATCACCTGCACGGGAAGCACAGCACCAGCTAGGGAGATGATATCTATATAACTCAGGTCACAACAACAAAGTGCTTACACAGCTTGAGATATAAGATATCTATGTAACCTTAATATTAATATAACCCAAATCATTACTTTTATCAATATAACTTGAAGAATATTAATATAACCTGATACCTATAACCTGATGCTTATAACCTAAATCATAATTTCTATACCTATAACCTGATGCTTATAACCTGAATCATAACTTTTAATATCCATATAGTCTAATATGAATAACTTCTTATACAATATAATGGCTAGTATATAGTTAACTAGTTGCTTATACGCAGAACAGAGAAAAAGAAAAGAGATAAAAACTTACCAGGTGTATTTTAGAGATAAATAAGTGTAGTACTAATGAGAAATTGGCAAGCCAAGCCAATTATCCACAAAACC
>VZRV01005549.1:652881-745207 GCA_013398115.1 Falcunculus frontatus
CCCGCACAACCCCCCTCATGCCCCTCAAACCCCTCACACACCCCCAATCCCCTCACTCCTCTCACAACCCTCCCAAAACCCCTCATAACCTCCCTCACATCCTCAGCCCCGCCGGAGGTGCTGCTCCCGCCCCGGTGCCCCGGGAGGAGCGGGCAATAATCCCCTTGGATACAGCCGCGGGGGATCCTTGCTCCGGAAGGACTCGTGTCCTGCCCTCGCTGTGTCGGTAGACGCCGACGATTTGTTTTGTTCTGGTTTCTTTCTTTGATTGTTTAAATCTACTAATCTCCACACCCGTCCCTCAGCCCCCCTGGCATCTGGGTGAAATAGTTTACACCTATTTCTCGGAAGGAAGAAGCAAAGTGCTGACATGCCCTCTGGTTTCGCTCCAGAGAGTTACAGAAGTTGAATTTTGCTGTAAGTCACTGCTTGGCTTATGGCCCTTTCTTTGAGAGGCACTGTTTGATCGCCCAGGTACATCAGTCCCAGTTTCTGGAATATGGAGGACTCGTGGGATGGACAGGCCTGGCAGCCTCTCTAGCCACAGGTGGCCAGAGATGGTACCTAGTTTAAAAAACATAAAGGAAACCAAAAGCAAATGCAGAAGAGCAACCCAGCTTTCCCACGACAATTTCTGATGGAAGAACTTTGTAGTTTAAGCCCCTAAGCCCCAGGTCTGGTGCTGATGCAGCATTAGGAACATGCATGATCCCACTGGATCCTTCGTCTTCTGCCCTGACAAAATGGTTCACTGTGCAGTTAGATCTGGATAGCATGGAGGGGAAAAGCCATGTCTCTCTCTCATCATGAGGATGATAAGATTTTCTTTTTTGTTGTTACATTACAGACAATACAATAAGCTCCTAGGGGGTTCACTGTTGGAAATGCCTTCACGTGTGTGTAGGCACTAATGATGGATGACTTTATGTGAATTAAAGTTTGCAATGAGGCAATTCCTTTCATAACAATAAACCATTCTGTCTTCTTAATAACACTAAGTATTTAAAATCACTTTGATATGTGTTAAAAATTAATAAAGCAAAGAGTATACCTTTCATGGGAAGGAGCTTGATTAAAATGAGGGGACAGAAATTCTGCTAGGTGGACCACAGAGACCAAGACAGAAACTATTTTTTAACTGATAAGTTAAAATCTAGCCTTGCTTCCAGGTCTTGCATCCTTTTTGTTTTAGAATCCCTGAAAAGAAAAATGTCTGGGCAAGTTAGTCGGGTCTTCTGTGTAGCAGAATCATTATTTTAGTCTAGTTAATCCTGTTTTTAAATAATGTCTGTCAAGTGGCTTTTCACTATTTTTTTTTCTTTTTGCCTAAATGTGTTATTAAACTCAACTGTGTAGTTATCATTGTAGAGCATTTCATCCTTTGCCTTGGAAATACAGACTCAAGTGATGTAGATTGTCACTGTGTGACTGTCGGTGGAGTCTGATGTTGACTGGAGGAACACTGGTGGTGGCTCCCCCATCAGATCCTCTGTAGCTTACCTACCTTCATAGCCATTAATTAAGTGCCTACAGCATCTAATACCCTTGGAAGGTTGTTTCTCAGGACCAAAGATGGCACACTTGCCCTTCCTGTTTATTTGCTTACAAAGAATGTGTCCAACAGGTAGCAGGGGTCGGGGAGAAATACCTACACAAGGGTCCGTACAGAAGGATTAGATCCGACACAGCTTGAGGTAAAACTGTCACGAGGAGAGCTTCAGGAGTTAGCCAGAGGCTGAAAGAGTAAAGGGATACACTTGAATCTGGTAAATTAACAGGTGCTTTTTACTGGCTGAGTACGTCTAATCATAAGGCTGTATCAGATCATGTGTTGAAGAGCAGGACATGAGGAAGCTGTATTTTACTGCATTGAGTTAATGCACAGGTGGACTATGTGTCTCCTCTCTTACTGATTCTCAATGCCTTTTCAAATAGATGTAAAAAATCTGTGCTGTCCCTCTCTAATTCATACTCATCCGACTTTTCTCTTGGGTTTGTAAGTGGCAGCGCTGTCTTCATTATTGTAGTTTAAATGCTTCCTTAATCAAAACTTGTAAGTTAAACTTTCTTACCTGTTTTTTGATTTTGTTGGGGTTTTTTTTAATAAAACTTCACAGCCACTGAAGATAACAAAATGTGTTGTTTTCAGCTTCACTGTCGCATTTGTTTTGTGCAGACTCTTGCATGTTTCTTTACTTGCCGTCCCTAGGACAACAACCTTTTATGTTCATAAAATCGAGGGGTTTGCGACTTCCAGCATTGTTGGTGTACTCCTTTAAAATTAACTTTTTCTCCAGCTATTTAGGTCATGTGACTTGACTTGGATCTTCCTGGAGGCAAAAAATGTGTGGGATCTGGCTGCATTGAAGTTTAAAATGAGGATGATAGGGTCACTGCATTTCACAGAGGAGTTCTGCTGTTTGGTCCTTCTCTAGCTAATTACAGACACCATCTAAATGCTCACAGAGATTCTTGCCAAGCCACCTTTTTCTCATGGCTTTTCCCGAGCTGCACGTTATCTGATGTTCTTCTTTAAATCTACTTGACTAAAGGAGTAAACATTGATAGTCCTGTGTATTTTCTTGCAGGTTTTGTAAGTACTCACATGACATTATGAGTGATGAGAACAAAAAAGTTCTAAAAAACCATGATTTGTGTGGCCTCAGTGAGGATGAGCTGCAAGTCCTGCTTCTCCAAAATGATGCATTCTTCCTCCCTGATGTAAGTTGTACTGATGTCTTAAGAGAAGGTTTTTGTTCATGAGGAATGGGAGAGGGCAAGAGAGAATGTGGAGTTCTGATCTTAATGTCAAGCTGTTAAGATATGGAACAGGATTAGTCTGAATGAAGGGGGAATGGGAATGGCAATGTGAAACAGTGTAAAGCCAGATCTGTGAAAGGGCTATGTACTTAAAATAATATAAAAAAACACCCTCACAGTAGTAAAACTGTTTAATAAGTACCCAGAGACATGCACCTGGAGAAGGCCCTGTCATCTGTGATGTGTCAGGAGCAGACCTGCCCTCTGATAGCAGGAGGTAGCAAGGCTACAGCCTGTCCTGTGTCCCATTTCTGTTACCCCAACAGAATGGCCATAAAGCTGCTCAAAACAGGTAAACAAAAATGTCAGCAAGTTCACCAGAGGTTTACAAAGGGTGAGATAAGCAGGAGAGAGTTGAAAGATCACAATAATTGGACATGCTTACAGGGTAAAAGGGATGACCAAAACCCACTTCTCTGTGTTGCTTTTTCTCTATGAGATGATGAAGATGAGGAATTGAGGGCCCCTTTCCTTTTCGAGTCTATGTAGGCCTGCACATTTTGGTGCTTGAGGATATAAGAGGTGAGAAGAACCCGTGAGAAAATGACCAAATGACTGCAGTCAGTTGTGTGTCAAATCTGGCTCTTCCAAAGTGCACTGAGTTTTTGAACACTGACTTTTTTTATGGAGTAACCTTTGTCCAGTTTGTATGCCACTCACTGATTTTGTTAAATTTGGTTGAACATTCCACTTTGGTTCAGCCTGTGTGTATAAGGGCAATACTGTCTTCAAGGTATGGCTGTTTCAAAGTCAGTAATACCCTCTTCTGGCTACAGCTGCTCCTGGTTAAGAAATTACTGAAGTACTGCCCTTGTCTTTTGCAGCTTATAGTCTCCACAGATTTGTTGGCACAACAGTTCTCTTGTTTCTTTGTTCCCTGCTGTGAAAGTGCTGGACTTTGACAAAATTGATTTTTTTTTGTGTGTGTAGTGTTTTAAAGTATGTTTTACTGGCAGACTGAAGGAGCATGGTGGTGTTAAGCCAGGAGAATTACTAATTGTTCCCAATAATGAGTAAATAGTAGCAACTATCCTTGGTTGGTATTATCTTTAAGTGCTTACTAGAAATCTGTTCAGCCCTCACCCCTGGCAGGCATCATTAATTACCTGTGATTGAGCACCCTAACTCCTATCATGCAGTAAAATAGCAAAACCAAGAGAAAACTGTGGTCAGTGTAGGCCATTCATAAACCTGAGAGCTGGGAGGTGGGATGTGAAAGCCACCTTGGCTGTTTCCTGGTTAGAAATGCTGACTGGTTGTGTGGGTGAAGACGTGGCATGTAGGAAGCTCTCGAGCAAGAGGACACTTTGGTATTCTGTGACCTGAACTGGGGTTCAGGGTAAGAAAAACACAACAGCACCTCATCAGGGTTTTTCACACTTTCCCTCACCTTCTCTCTGGCTCTCCTGTTTGTTTGTTGTGTGTGGGGGGGATGGTTGCGTTTGTTTGGTTTGTTTGTTTTTTGGTTTTGTTTCTTGGCAAATGCAAGGGGACAGTGTGCTTTCTTGATGTAGCTAAATAGTGGATTCCCTATGGTCATGGTTTAAGCCCAGATAAGTACCATGCAGCCACTTGCTCTCTCCCACCCTGGTGGGATGGGGAGGAGAATCGGAAAAGAGGTAAAACTTGTGGGTTGAGATAAGGATACTAAAATAAATGAAATAGAATAAAATATACTAATAATAACAGTAAGGAGGAGGAGAGAGAGAGATATTAATAAGACCCAAGAGAAACAAGTAATTCCCAGTACAGCTGCTCCCTACCCGCTGACTGATGCCCAACTCATCATCTCTGAGCAGTGTTTGGTGGCTCCTGGGAAGAGGATTTGGGGGGACCTCTGAGAGTCCCAGTGCGATACTGGGGCTCTCTGCCGGACAGCTGTATGTTCTCCTCAAAGAAGCTTTCTTGTTACTGGCTGCTCTGGGAGCAAAACTGTTACTGTGGTGCTTAGTGGTCAATATGAAGGAGTTTTTGGTCTGTGATTTGTTCTCAGGTCTGATTCTCTCTGTACCTGTTTTTTGGTGCATAGGGTAATAAAGAAGTGCATTGCTTTTCGCACGTGTACTCTAATCTCAGATCACTCTTCTTATCATTTTATAAGCTCAAATCTTCAATGCAGAATAAGCTTTACAAATAGGAAGTGCAAATTCAGTTTCAGCTCCATGAAATAATAACTCATTTGACACAGTGTACCTGTTTTTATGGAGATACTTGGTCTTTGTTGTTTATTATGTTGTAGGGGTTTTTAAAATAAAATAACTGTAAACCAGTCTGGTTTTATGCAACTGTCTTGCATCCATTTTTGGCACTCCTAAGCTTGTTGAGTTGGCTTTTCTTGGAAACAAAACGTGCACAACTTCAAAACTGAAAATGCATGAGTCATCTTAAAATACCTGCTCCTCTATGCAAGAAATCTGTCTAGATTAAAGAAGTTGCAGTAAACATATGCCTTTTAATCACCATTTTTCTGCTGTTAAAGCTGCATGCCTGTAGGACAAAGAAAAATTCTAATGTGCTTTTCCATTTCCTATTCTATCCTCCCCGCTTTTAGACCTGCAAGTTTTACAACACAAAAGGTAGTCACTGTATGCAGCAAAACAACTGCAACAAGCTTCATGTGTGTCGACACTTTCTCAAGGGGAAATGTAAATTTCCTCGATGCACAGTGTCCCATAACCTCTTGGATGGCCATGCACTGAGAGTGTTGGAAACTGGAGGCATTGATGAGAAGATGGCTTCAAACTTCCAGGCTATATACGTTTACAAGCACATGGAATTCAACAGGGAACCAAAGAAGGGGTATGGTAAGTTGCAAGAAACAGCGGTCTTAAACAGGATTTTGAGTTTGATAGAGGTGGAAACTGTTCTTGCCTTACCTCCCAGCTAAACCTCATCATCCTTTTGGTGCTTTCAGTACACAACTACAGACCAAGAAATGATTTTAGGAAAAAACCAGCAGCTACAAGGATTAAAGAACTGATGACAACTTCGCAGACCGTGGAATCCATGCCGCGTGTGCCACCTTCACAAGGTAAATATCGAGATAATAGTATCAACTCTTTCCTTGTGGAATCTGCTTTTTGTATTTCTCCTCTTGTGATATGTACTTATTTTTTCCTCTCTGCCATTGCGTGCTTGCAAGAATGGAGTAAGTCATGGCACAGTCATGTGGGAGGGAGAACTGCACATTTACTGCCTAAAATACTGCATGCAAAACAGTAGTTGAGTGGCTGGCAGTAACTGTGACTGGCTAGGGTTTGTAACTGTTATTGCACCTCTGTTGTATCAGCAGTGGAGTGCCGGTGGAAAATTAGAAGTGTGCTGGACATAATTGTCCACAGAGATTGGGATATTGCCAGCTAGCTGAGCTTCTGGCCCAGCAGTGCTGTTCATTCAGTCTTCTCATGCAGGTCCCAGTAGCACCGTACCTGCTCAGAGCCAAGACCAGTTGCCAACAGGAGCAGAAGATAAAGATGAAGGTATGGATTGTTTCCAACCCTCCAGTCTTGAGACTGGTGGTTTTCATTGGGATTTGATTTCACACAGCCTGACAGCTCCCAGTGGTAGTTGAGTGCAGCTTATGTGCTTGCCTTACTGTGTGCTGAAATCAGTGGTACCAGATGGCCAACGGAGCAGTGTTGGAATTTCTGCCCAAGCATTGTGCAGCACTCTGTATTGTCCTGGACACATTTTTTTCCTTCCTAGGAAGGTGACAGAATTGTATCTGTGCATGCAGTATCTTTCCTTGCCTTCTGTCCCTAGACAATTAATATAGCTTTGTCAGTAGAGCTGTTGTCTTGATATGCCTTCCAGTGAGTGAACAGCAACTTGTAAATCTCTTGTTCTTCTGGGCAGAAGGGCCTTAGCTTTAAAGCTTGTCAGAGTCCAGTAGTCTCTGAACAGGTTCTTTTAGATATTCCACACATGGATGGTGTAATGTTTCATATCAAATTACACATGTGCTGGACACAATTGTCCACAGAGATTGGGATATTGCCAGCTAGCTGAGCTTCTGGCCCAGCAGTGCTGTTCATTCAGTCTTCCCATGCAGGTCCCAGTAGCACCGTACCTGCTCAGAGCCAAGACCAGTTGCCAACAGGAGCAGAAGATAAAGATGAAGGTATGGATTGTTTCCAACCCTCCAGTCTTGAGATGAGCTTATCTAAAGAGTTGATGTTACACAGGTATTGTGGACTAACCCAAGTGAGCATCACACAGCCACTTGCTCACTTTCCCCTGATCCCCGGGGGAAGAGAAAAGAAAGAATAAAGGCAAAAAAACCTGAGTGTTAAGATGGGGGAGGGAAAAAAACCCCAAATAATAAGTGGAAGAGGAAAACCAAGCAAAAGAGGTGATACAAAGGCAGTCACTCACCGCCTCCCACACACAGGCTGATGCCTAGCCAGTTTCCTAGCAAAAGGTAGCTAACCCTCCTAAAACTCCGTCTTCTCCCTGTTATTACTGAACTTTATGTTATATGGTATGGAATGTTTGGTGAGTTTGAGTCCTTTGCCCACTTGTGTCCCCTCCCAAGCTATTGTGCACCCCCGATTCTATTCACTCTGGGGGCAGGGTTAATAACTGAGGCCTTGATGTATATCAGTGTTCAGCAGAAGCTGGGGCATGAGTGTGTTAACAGCATTGTTTTGGTCAAAAATCCAAAACACAGCATCATATAGGTTGCTATGAAGAAAATTACATCATGTTCTAGCCGTGTCCAGTACAGTGACATTTCTGCTGTAGCAAAGTGATGCAAAATCCACTGGTAACAAAATACAAGTGTTGACTTACAAAACATAGCAATTACAGTGCACAGTTCAATCACAATAGTAATAATGGGATTCCCATTGCAGATCTGTGTAATACACTCACTGTCACAGTATATACTCACTGGGTGTTCCCAGTCCCTGGGAAAGTTGAAGCCAGCTCAAGCCTGTTGCTGTCTTCAAAATTCTTTGGTTGGTTGTTCAGGTTTAATACCTCTGCGTGGGGCTGAGCCCTGTGTTCACTCCCTCCATGCTGGTTTGGCTGACTTTGAGAGAAACATTTCTACCTGCAGTCAGTCTGCTCAGCTGACATTGACATTTGTGCACCCTCTGGTCCCCTAGGTGTGGAGACCAAGTCAGCATCTTTGCAAGAACCATGGTCAATCACACCCTGTGTTGTTCTGAGCTTCCTGACACTGCCCTTGCCCTTCTTCACTGAGATGTCTTCCAGTGTCAGGGTTTATTGTTCAGTCACAAAGCCCTGACTTCTGTGTTGGCCTGTATGGGAGATAGTCAGATCCTGAAAGTGCTTGACTTTGCTACTGCAGTCAAATCCTTGTTATTTCTGGGTGAAGTACCAAATGCAGTATCTTTCTGTTAGAGCAAATAATGAACTGCTGTGTTCTTTGCTGTAGGTAAAAAGGACAATTCCTCTGATGAAGCTTCAAAGGACAACAGAAAAGATAACTGTGATGAGATCTGTTTGTTCTATGTCTGGAAGTACTGCAAAAACAAAGGTAAGCTTTATGAAAAGTAGTATTGGAGAAGAATTGTCTGCAGAGGCACTCCTGCTCAATGGCTTGGGCTGGTGTGATGGCACATGGAGTGTCAGTGGCAATTGTGCCTCCTCAGTAGTTTCTTTTCTTTCCAAGTCACTAATAAACACTGTCAGAATTACAAACATAATCAGAGGAAAGCCAAATGGTATACTTAAACCCTTTCTCCTCTGGCTAATCCTGCCTATTTCAGCCCCTTTGATGGGGGCAGGCTTTGGGTACATTCCTGTGGCAAAGCTCTTCAAGTGTGAAGTGTTGCTCTTTCTGGAGCTAGAAGATCAAGTTATGAGCTGACTTTATGCTGTCATCATTGACAGCTGGTAAATATATGCCACCCTTTATCCCTGCTGTGTCCTATGTACATCAGATAATAGCCATATTGTCCCTCATTAAGTCCTTTAAAAAGTGACCTGAGGTGTTAAAACATCTTAAAAAAACACAGTAGTTGTACCAGCTAAGCTAAAGAGAAATCTAGTCCATTGTCTTTTTGGTAGTGGCCAGAACAGAGGTCTGAGGGAAGAATATAAGTAATTGTATTTGGGGGCTGTCCCTGAACAGTCATTTAACCCCCAGGTTTGGCTCTTCCTTTATTATGAGGAGGCACCATGACATTTTCTTTCTCTGAGCTTGGCCAGTCAGTTTCTAAAGGACTGCTACTCCTCTGACCGCATGGTCTTGATAAAAAACTCTGTATAATGTGAATGGTGTACCTGGGTCAAACTGAAGGTCAGGCTCAAAGCAGCCATACTGTGACCACTAGATAACTAAACTCAAGTAACTGTTGGAGTGTTAGTGTGCTTAATTTGCCACATTTGGCTGGAAAGTTATAAGGCATTTGGTCCATTCTTGGATGTGGAATGTCAGAAAAAAACCCTTCAGGCCTTGGCAACCACCCCATGATTTCTAAGGCACTAAGGAAAGGAGAACCAAATATATCAGTGTGTATGTGATGTAGACTAGATTTTTTTAAAGCTGAGACACGTGGTTGTGTGACACATAACATGCACTTTTTATCTGTTGCACTGCTCTCCCAGCTGCCAGTGTTGTGTCTCAGCAAAGGGAAGGTTCTGGTGTCTTTCAAATATATTTGGCAGTGTGTGTGTGTGTGTATATATATATATATATTTGTTGCTTTTCTTGGTAAAACTGCAGAAACACACTCCCGTTCTGTTTTCAGCACTCTGTCTTCATTAGTTACACCAAAGCCCAGGAGAAAAAGCCTCAAGGTGTAAAAGATGCTGGTTCTGTTTTGGTTTTTTCGTGTCTTGCTCTCTGTGTTAATGATTGCAGAGTTCTTGATTATGTCTGATTTTGTTACAGATAAATGCAAATCTGTTCATTACCATTTGCCATATAAATGGGAGATACATGATGGGTTCTTCTGGCATGACCTTTCCATGATGGAGGAAATTGAAAAGGCCTATTGTGACCCAAAGAACAGCAGGTGTAGTAATGCTGGACTCCTTGCTTGGCGTATTGTGATTGAGCACGTATAGGAAAACTTGTGTTTTCTTCCTAAAGATGTCTTGACTTCTCAGCTTCTGGTTGCTGAGCCTCTCAGAAGCTGGGAGGATGTAAAAATGAGATTTTTTCCATTTGAAAAAGCAAAGTAAGAGTGATTGCATGAAAATCCCACCCCAGCTTTGTCTTCTATAAATAACAAAACTGTATCTTGCATTTAAAACTCTCTCTCAAGGTAAAAAGCCAGTGGAATACAGTGCTTAAAATACTGGTATTTCAGATCATTAATCAGTTTATTTACATCAATGAAATTGGGCCTTTTGACAACATTTCAGAGCTGGTCCTTCTCTATGGCTATTTATTTATTTCCTACTACAGCTAGTATCTGTAATAACAGTAATAGTAATCTATTATGTGCCTAGAGACATTTTATGAAATGCCCTTTGTGTAAGCAGCCCATCTATTTTTTCTTTTTTCTTTCTATTTTAAGAGTGTGTTTTCCTTTTAATTCCTTTCTGAAAAGTCCCACTCAAAGCCACCTGGATTCATAGGGGACCCCAAGTTTGGCTTCACAAAATGGTGTTCTAGTTTTGGCCCATGCCTCTTAAAGCACTAGATGATTTTGATTTGCAGTTTTCTGGAGATCACAAGCAATATTCCCAAGAGGAGGCTGCTATCAAAGTCTTCCTGCCTGGGAGTTAACTTTTCAAGCCTCACTCCTCACACCTGGGAGTAAGAGCCCAGGTGGCTCCAGTGATGACTGCAGTTTGCAGAACTCACAGCTGTGATTGCTGTGGTTGCATCTTTTGTAACCACAGAAAAAGAACAAAGTTGGTAAGCTGCAGGTGTTTGCTGCTAGATTCAGTCACACACTTTCCATGTTCTGCTTTTGTACTGAGAAGGACTGCAACCACATTTAGTTATCACAGAAGTTCCTTTTGCCACACTGTACTTGGAGCCTGACACTGTCTGTAAAGCTGGCAGTGCCACATGTGATTGAGATGGCATTTGTTGTATCACAGGCCAGAGTTCACTTCTGAAGCTTGGAAATGGTTTTCAGAGCTGTCATGCCTTGTGGGAAAGAAATACTCTTATTTCAGGTCTAATTAAGTTTGGTCACATTATATTAAAGAAAATGGCACCAGCTTAAACTGGGGATTAGAGGATAAAATATCCACTGTTAACTATAATAAACCTGAATTTGTCTTTACAGCATGGCAAGTAGGAACATTAATTTCCAGACAATGACCTGCTCTTCTTCTTTGGTTCGACGCCTCTCTACGCCGTCATCAGTCACAAAACCCACATTCCTACTGACCACACAGTGGATTTGGTACTGGAAGAATAACCAAGACAAGTGGATTGAATATGGAGAACAGGTGAGTTCACATCCTGTGCTTTGAGTCACTTCTGCAGGAATATGTGGAGCCTCTCTGCATCATTCCCCTTTTCTCACCAGGATTAATCAAGTGAATCCTTGTGCTTGAATTTTACGGTGCTGGGTAAGGCAGTGAAGCTGCAGTTGTTCATAACAGATGTGATAAAATGCTGACAGGCTGGAGGGAAGAGAGCTCCCTTTTGGAGTTGTCCATGGCTTCTACAGAGATTTAACATACATACACTGTCCTTAAGATATATAGGAAGTAGTTGCCTCTTTCCTAAGCATTGCCCTACTTCCTTGGACATGCAAGGGTTACTCTGCTCTCTCAGATCAAATGCAGTCTTTTTCCTTGTATGTCCAAGTCCTCTGATGAGAAAGTAATCTCTCTGAAAAATGCAGGAAAAGACATAAATACAGAATCTCACCTTCCCCCAAGGCAGATGAATTTACCCTCTGGTAAAAAAAAAATCTGGTTTACAGTATAGCATCAGAAAAAAATCTGGTTTACAGTATAGCATCAGAAATGATAGAACACAAAGGTGATCCAGGGACTTGGAAAAGTACACAGGGGAAGGTGTTGGATAGAGTGCAGTTTAAAAGACTCGGAGAGTAACCTCAAAGAGTAGCCAGCCTCAAGGAGTCACCCTGAGAGGTGTCCCAAGTCCAGGAAGGATCACAGCTGTGCAGCTGCTTCTTAGCAGGGAGAGCTTGCAAGGAGCTCACTCAGGCTTTCCTGTCTGTGGAATGAAGTGGTTGGCTCATAGTTAAATCACAAGCAAAGTAAAAGGTAAGACTGAGACTCCTTACACCCGCAACTTTATTTTTTCCTTGGCAAACTAGTCTTGGAAAAACCACTTGCTATTCATGCATTAATCACATAATCAGTGTTTGTTTCCAAGCTCATATGCATCAATGCTCCCCATGTCACCCTGTTCCTCTGCGGGTTTTCAGAGAGCAAGTTGGAGCTAGAAAAGTTCCTGGCCTAGGCCTTTGCTTACTTCAGAGCTTGAACCAAACTAACACTGGTTTGGTAAGGAGTCGAGTGTACCCATCACACCCAGTGGCAGCTCAGCCCTGCCCCCTCCCCTACCATGAGACTGGACAGAGAATTGGAATGGTAGAAGTAAGAAAACTCGTGGGATGTGATGAAGACTAAAAGATAAAGCAAAAGTGTGTGCACGAGCAAAGCAAAACCAGGGATTCATTCCCCACTTGCCTTGGACAGGCAGGTGCTCAGCTGTCCCAGGAAAGCCCGGCTCCATCATGGGTCACAGTGACTTGGGAAGACAAATGCCATCACTCCACAGATCCCCCCCCTTCCTCCTCCTCCCCCCAGCTTTGTCTCCTGGAGTAACACTGATAGCATAGGGTTAAAACATTTAGGCCCCGAGAGCAAGAGTCCGCTCGGGTGAGCCTGAACCTGTGCACCTGCCTGGATGGTGGGAGGCAAGCCTGAACTTGAGTGTGTTTCGCTTAGGGGGTAGGAGACTAAGATAGATGAGTTAATTGTGTAGCTGCACCTGGGAAAGGGGAGCTGAAACTTGCGCTTCAGTGAAAATAATAATGAATAGATGACCATGTAAGGCAGTGGGGGCGTGGGTCTTGAGATTCGTGCTTGGGTAAATGATTAATGTGTGATGTAGTGAGAAGGGTATATAATGTGGGCACCTGAAATCCATAGTGGGGATTGATTTGGGTCTGTACCCCTCTCCCCCGGCGCCTCAATAAAAGCACCTTGCATATAACCCATCCGTGGTTATGTGTTTCTACGCTAACAACACCATACAGTCTGGGATGTCCCTATGGCAGGTTGGGGTCAGCTGTCCTGGATGTGTATCCTCCCAGCTCCTTGTGCCCCCCAGTCCCTCGCTGGTGGAGTGGGAGAGGAGCAGAAAAGGCCTTGGCTCTGTGCATGCCCTGCTCAGCACTAACTAAAACATCCCTGTGCTGTCAGCACTGTTCCAGCACAAATCCAAAACACAGCCACTACCAGCTACTGGGAAGAAATTTAACTCTACTGCAGCCAAAACCAGCACAACTTGTTACAGGAATTTAAATGGACTATCTGTGTGTCCATCATTACTAATTGTATATTTGCATGTATGTGACAAATGTTCAGTACTCAGCCTCAGGCCACCATAGTTCTGGGTAGATTCCTCATCATCCTACTCTTTGCCTCTTCTTTCCCTCTACCCCAGGTAGTTAACCAGGGTTTGGTCCTGATTGTGATACTTCTCATCCTTTCTTTTTTTCTCCCCACAAAGGAAGAAGGGGACAGCATGACCTCACCGTCTTCTGCTATAATTGAGAATTTATATCAAGCAAATTCAGATGCCGTTGTACGTTTCCAGGCTGGCCAACATCAATACGAACTCAATTTTAAAGGTAGTCATTTTAAAGGTTCTCATCTACAACTATGCAGTGCTTTACAGAGTCTTGCAAAGTCTCTCACCTTTTAGAAGCTATGACTTCCTTTCCTGTGCATTTTAGGCTCACTTACTGGAAGTGGAAGTGAGGTAGTGATGGCCCAGAGGAAATTCCTTACAAAGGCCACCTTCCCCCCTTATTCCTTGACACTCTCCAGACTCATACCTGACCAGAAATAAAAAGATTCATAGTCTTCACATAAAGTCATAGTAAATCTTAAGTAAAGTAAGTTAACTCTGTGGATGGTAAAAAATACAAGTTAAGCATCTTTGTGCTGCTGTAGCAATGTTTAAAGAGCATGAGTGGCTTGAGGGAGCAAGCAGGATAGGCACAGGTTCAGTCACAGTTACAGGAAAGACAGGAAGCTTATACAGCCTTTGTGCAACTATTCCTCAGCAGGTAGAATTGTCAGTGAATATGCAGTTTTCATTAAAGAATGACTGTCCTTAATTAACGACCCCATCTTACAGACTTATTCATGACTTCTTTTTCCTGCTCTTTTTTCTCCTCAAGAAATGACCCAGACAAACACTGCTTTTAAAACTCAAAGACAGGTCTGCAGGCGACCAAAATTTGTGTCTTCTGAAGATGTGCAGAAGATAAAGACAGGGTAAGTGCTCTTTAGCTTGTTTTTTCATATTTTGGAAGTAATTATAAGGCAAAATGACTGCCAGTGCTGGCAGTAGTTGTACAAAGAGTGCAGGTGCTGCTGGAGAAAGCATATCCATAGGACTGAGCAACAGAAACTGTAACAAAAACTGCAGTCTTGGTGCATCAGCTGCTGCCTGGGGTACACCTTACTCCAACTACTACAGCCACTAAGTTGTTACTTAAAAAAGCAAGTGCAAGAGGCCTGTGGTGGTTGAGTGGCAGCATACAGAGCCCAGCTTACAGACTGGGGCTCTTTCCCAATTTCTTTGTGGTTTATTTTGTTAATTTTTAAATACAGGAATTGGCCAAAGTGGATGCTCCAAATCTGAATGTTTGGAGCAGTACTAGAATTACTACTAACACTTCATTTTCTGTCTGTTTGCAAGCAGCCAGAGGGATTCTTCTATTCCAAATCAAACCTGTCCTAGCCACTGGGATGCATCTGCACTGCCTGACTTGGGATATGAGGTAGCTTTTTTTTTTCCCCTTCTTGTAATTCTGATGGAAAGGCACAATTCAGAGCTTAAATGAATCAATTGTAACTGTGTAGATACTAAAAAGGGACAGGAGTCATTTCTTGGGTGGGTGTGCTAAATATCTAGGTGATCTCCCAAGGGCTCCTGAAACAGGTGCCAAATTGCCTTGAACTTCAACTGCATTTTAGGCGTTTATCTACATGCTCAGGAACACCAGTGTGAAATCAAGACAGGAAGAATAAGTTTGGATTGGAGATCCAGGAAAGGAAATCTCTATATCCTCCAGTACTGTCACGTATATCAGAGATCTGAGCTCAGACCTTGGCCTCAAAAATGGTAGAAATAAAGATCTACAACCATAAAATAAAAAAATATTGTAGTGATGTCTTCCACAAAACAAACCAACCCCCTGTCAGCCCAAAGTCTGTGTTTTCATTTGATCTACCAAGACCAAAATGGTGGGTGTTTTTTAGATTACTAGGTCCTGCAGTCTTTCTGGAAGAGCAGCACAGTTTGTGAAAGTACTACAGGATGCTAGCAAAAAAGGCTTTTTCATGTTATACTTGCCCTTTGTGTAGTGGTTTTGACCCTGCTTGAAGAACAGGAGCATAAGAGGTTTTCCTTGTTGGCTGTGTCACAGAATCTTGCGTGATGCTGACCAGGTTGTGTTGACACAGATACCCTGGGGGCTCAGGAACACCAGTGTGTGGCTGTGTGTCATTGTCATGGGTGGAGTAAAGCACTTCCCTCACAAGAGAGAAGGAGCGCTCTGTTGATACAAAATTGCCGTTTAACAAAGCTTGATAGCGAAGGTGACAGTGGTTTAACAAGATTTGATGGCAAAGTACACTTGGTTATTTACTGCATAGAGGACAGGGTCAAGACAAAACTGTTAGTTTTGTCATGACTCAACCCTCCTGTTGAGTCATGACTTTCAGAAACAAAAGATGAAATTATGAGAGTGTGTGGGAATCTGGCAGGCAGCTCATTTGAAGATTTGCTTGTGATAGTTGGAGCTCAGTGGAAGTATCAAAGGCATATGCTCTTCCCTTGGCTTATCAGCATCTTAACTAACAAGCATAAATTTTTCCAAAGAATGCCAGAAAGACAGGTAGCTCTGTTCTTTTTAGGTCTCTTGAGCTATATGTACTTAATTGCTTCCCATACTTGCTCTGAAAACTTGTGTGAATTTTAATTGAGTCCATTTGTTGGGATGTTCCTGGAGTCACTGGGGTGAATGTGGGAGGTTTTGGAATGCACTGCACAGATCCATGGTATCTTTTGCTTGTACCAATGGGGACATGTGACTAGAAGGATCATCTTGTTCCCCAGAGCTCAGTTTGCTTGCTGAGTTGGCACCTAAGAAAACATCTCTTAACTTGTGAGTGCCTTTAACAGGAAAGGAAGAGTGACAATGCCCATGATACCTGTTGGCACTAAAAGTGAAAGGGCTAGATTAAATCTTTCTGTGGGACCCTAAGCTTGTTTTTTTGCAGTAGGTAATATTGGGAGTGGCTGGGATTCTGCATGCTTGTGGTGACCATTGTAAGAGCTGACAGCTACAACTCGATGAACTGCCTTCTCTTCAGACCAATATTGACAAATAATCCTGGCAAAATCTGCTGCGCTGGAAGTGATCCATTTTAAAAAGGAACCTGTGAGATAGGCAGAAAGTCATCTTGGCTTATAATGAGCAGCTGTGTTTTGGTAACATTGCTTATTTTTTGAGCACTGCAGTGTTAATCTGTAAGTCATTGAGAATAGTTCTGTATAAAGAAGTGTATAAAATGCACAATGGAAATTGGTAACACTGATTGGAAAGCTGGGGTGAATTTCTCCTGTCTTTGTTTTAAAAAGTGGAATTGGTAGTTGTTAAATGTTTTAAAGGAAAAAACCAAATAATTGATTATGTCCTGAAACTTCATGCTGGGTTTAAAATTGTTTCTTTAATGTACAACTGAGAAAAGTGTGCAGTGGATGTGTGGTTTCCTGTCAGAGGATTAGTCTTTGTGTGGCTGATGTGTTGCTGAATCCTGGCCACGCGCAGGCCAAGGATTGCTGCACTGTACCAGGCACAGGACACAATGTGAACAGTGTCTGTATTTTATAGACATCAGTTCTGGTGGGGTCACTGTCGCCAGCACCAACTCTGCTCCTTCCAAAACCCCAGTGAAGCAGAGCTCAAGGTGTGACTCACAGAGTGACGTTCCTGTGCAGTCAAACCCTGGTGGGAATTGCTGTCAGAGCAGAGATTTCTTCTCAGCGTTGGGAACTCTGCTCCTTGATACCAGGGTAACAAATGCTCACATTCGGTGGGATTTTCTTTTTCAGGCCTGAAGGTGAAAAATGCTGAAGTATGCAGTATCAGCCTTCAACAGCAATGTGGTGCTGTGACCCTTTATTAGCACTGGAAGCATCCCTGGGGAAATAAGGACAACCCCACAAAGTTTTCATGGAAAGGAGAACAGGCTTTGTTGTCTGGAGGCCATCATATAATAAAATAATGGAAGTACCTTTCTTACAGGATTAGGCCTTGTGTCACATGGCTGACCCTGTTTTACTTAGAAAGGTTACAGTTCCTCAGGAGGAGATCATAGAATCATAGAATGTGCTGAGTTGGAAGGGACCCACCAGGATCATCAAGTCCAACTCCTGGCCCTGTACAGGACACCCCAAGAATCACACCACGTGCCCGAAAGATGCAGAATAGCAATAGCACATTTGTAGTTTAAGCAGGAATTGTTCATGTATAAATAAATTTGCAGATGACACCAAGCTGAACACTGCAGGTGACACACCTGAAGGATAGGGTCATCCAAAGGGATGTGGACAAACTCAAGAAATGGCCCACGGGAATCCCATGAGGTTCAACAAGACCAAGTGCTGGTGCTGCACCTGGGTCAGGACAACCCCCAGGGATCAATCCAGGCTGGGGATGAGCAGATGGAGCAGCCCTGGGAGAAGGACCTGGGGGTGCTGGTGGTGAGAGCTGGACATGTCCTGCCCCTGAAGCCCCCTTGTGCTGAGCGGATTATTTACAAGGGCCTGGAGTGACAGGACAGGGGGGGATGGGTTCAAACGGAGAGAGAGCAGGTTTAGATTAGGTATTAGGAAGAAATTCTTCCCTGTGAGGGTGGTGAGGCCCTGGCACAGGTTGCCCAGAGAAGCTGTGGCTGCCCCATCCCTGGAAGTGTCCAAGGCCAGGTTGGATGGGACTTGGAGCAACCTGGGACAGTGGAAGGTGTCCCTGCCCATGGTAGGGGGTTGAGACAGGATGAGTTTTAAGGTCCCTTCCAACCCAAACCATTCTGTGATTCTAAATAAAAGATGCAGTACTGGAATACAGTGACATGATTTTCATCCTGTAGGTGATGGTGAGCAGCTTGGGCTGTGGTGCCACAGATGATGCAGACAATCAGTACTTGCACATCCTGATTGTTTTATGTGTTGTGCTGTAAAGCTTTGGAAAATACTCCTGTATTGAGACATGAAAAATTTCACTCAACATTTTAAAGGCTTTTAAATAAATTCAAAGAAATAGTTCTTTCTTGTGCAGCTGACTTTATTCTTAATCTTTAGAATACTTCCCTGTGACTGATCGCTTCAGTAGTAAGTACTTAAATGTAGCTGTGAAACACAAGTTTTATCCTATTTTATTTTTTCTCTAAGTTCAGCCTTCTAAAACAGGGAGTTTTTACCTGGTAGGGTCAGATGTTGGTTTCCTGTTACCTTTCAGGATGGCCACAGCTTTCCTGCTTAAAACACTTTGGAACGTGGGATGTTGGGATCTCACTTTGTCATCTTGAGTCCTCATGTGGCTTAAGTTGTGGTAAAGTGGAAAGTATTACCAGGTGACATCAGCCTGCCAACATCATGCTTTTGCAGTTTATGGAGACAAATGTTGATTCTAGAAGATTAAAGACACAAGTTACTTTAGAGAAAAAATGGAAAATTTACACATAACATAAGCAAGCAGAAGAGCTCAAGGAATGTTTTAATTATGTTTTGCATTAAATTCTCTTTGGGAAAAATGTGCATTTCTTGATGGAGTTTTAATCCCAAAATGTATGGATAAATAAATAAAAGGATGATGGCTAAATAGACTTTGTTTCCTTTGGGAAAGGAGATGTATTTGTTTAAGCAGGTGTTCAGTGTCACGTTTGTTTAGAAATGTAGCGTTTTTTTCTGAAGTCTGTATTTTAAGTGAAGCTTTCTAAGTTCTAACTTTGAAAAGCTAAGGCACTACAATGCCAGGAGGGTGTTTGTGTTTCGTTTGTTTCATCTTTAATAGCTGAAGCTCCCATAAATGTCTGGTTACAAATGATGCTATTATCTAACATCTTTTGTTCTTCATCAGCTTTAGATATAAAACTGATACTATCTGGAATAACCTGTCAAGGTTTCTTGCAATTTCTGTTTCATTGAGATTTAAAGTTGCAAGTGTCAACTCTTGGAGATGATAAACCTCTAACTGATGCTTTCAGCATCCTTCCTGAAGAGAGGTGAGGTGTCCTTGCAAAGCAGGAGAGACATACTGATTTACTTATTATTTATTCACATAGTGATGATCTAAAGCATTAAATTACCCTTCATAAGCATAGTTTGGGGACAGTTCTGAAAGTGTATCTGCTGGAAATTAGGCTTCTGCGTGTTCTGAGCTCGCTGCAGCCTCATACCTTCTTTTGCTTTGGTTTGTATTTTATAGGCAGTGGTGATCAGTGACGTGACCTCTGAATACAACGGAATAAAGCAGCAGTTTCATCAGACTATGAAAAATTACAGCATCCTTAAAATACAGAGGATTCAGAATCCATCCCTCTGGAAGGTGTTTCAATGGTTAGTATTTTTTTCCCTATCCTTATGAAGAGGGAGTCTCCAAGAACAGGTTGTCCTGTATGTGCTTTTTAGGAAAGAAAGGAGGTTGCCAGCTGTGCTTTAACATGACTGGTATTTCCTTATTAGCAGTTTCAGGAGTGAAATTGGTGTCTGAGGCCTTCCACAGTATGCCATGCTCCTGTGGGAGCGTGGCTTCTTGGAAGAGGGGGAGAGGGGCATGGAGAGAAAGATATGCATGATGCAAAACTGGGATGAGGATACCCACAGGGATGTGGAACAGTGATTGTCTCAGGGATGGAGCAGTAACTGCCTGCTGCACACATGCTCTGTTACAAATCTTTATCCATTAGAGTATATGAAATGCTAAAAAGGGTAACGGCTGCTTGGGCCTTTTTGTTCCAATCAGATTTATTTAAGGTACTTTTGCTGAACAAAGTCAGTATTCACTAAGAAAGAATCCTTCTGTTTTAACTTAATGATCTCTGAGTTCCAGAGCTCCTCTCTGGTTTTCAACATCTGTATCAGTGATGCTGATTTCTAGGTATTTAGGCCAAGCTGGATGCCAGCAGATTTGAGCTGGGGCTCAACCATGTTCAACTTAGTTTGATGTAAAATCTTTGAACAATTGTTGCTGTTGCTTAGAACAGTTGTCTAGTTTAAAACAAGAGTAAGTATTCAAGGACTGTATGGAATGGTAATGGAGTAGAAAAATACTGCTCAAATAAGTACTTTCACCTGCAAAATGATGGAACCAGAAAGTTATCAGCTACTGATTTCATAAAACCTTTTAATCTAGCAAAACATAAGAGACTTCAAAATATGTAATGGTGCATACTTTTTATCCTCCTCCAATGAGATAATTAAGCTAAGCAGGCAGAGTTTAACATTGCCAAGTCCCGAGGATGATGGAGTAGTTTGAGTTGGAAGGGACCTTAAAGCTCATCCAATCTGCCGTGGGCAGGGACACCTTCCACTATCCCAGGTTGCTCCATGCCCCACCCAAACTGGCCTGGAACACTTCCAGGGATGGGGCAGCCACAGCTTCTCTGGGCACCTCTGCCAGGGCCTCACCACCCTTACAGTAAGTTCTCAATGAACAAGTTTCAGTCCATTGCTCTTAATTTTTCATTTACTAATTTACAAGTTGGAAGGATTCTCCCCTCCCCTTGGCTCTGCTTAATTTGTAGCTGATGACGTTCCGAAGAATATTACTGTCTTGTCCACTTCAGCAGCTTCTGAAAACCTGAGAGGTGTCTGGATGCTGTGGAATAATGATGGAAAATACAAGTTGAGCCTTTTATTGTGATTTCTCTTTTGACCCTGTTCAGTCTGACTCTGGCCTCAACCAGCAAGGTGTGCAGTGGGGAAAGCAGGCTGGGTTTGTGTCCTGGCCCCATCTCCTCAGCAGCACTGACCTCTCTCAGGGGCAGGAGCTGGGGCTGTGGCACAGAGCACATGGTGCCTCCAGCTTTGAGCCACTGTGGAAGCACAGAGCCTCTGTGGTTAATGCTGCCTCCACTCCACTGCGAGCTTGGGTGGGAAGGGACAAGAGACCTTAAAGCACATCAAGTAGGACCCTACAGAGGAGCGAAAGGTCAGTACAGTGGCAGCTGGAATAGTGTTACATTCCCTGAGTAAAGGCAGAATTATCTAGAATTGCTGAGCAGTGGTACCAGTACAGTGCTCATCTCGTCCGTCATGCTGCTAGTGTGTCTCATCTTCTGAGAGGAGAGAGCAGGCTGGAAAACCTCATCCAGCTGACATTTACATGGATGTTACATAGTTGTTTGATTTGTTTAAAAAACCTCTTTTTCCCTTTTCTTCCATGGCTCACATTCTCCTCCCCTTCATTTTTGTCAGGCAAAAGGAGAAGATGAAAAAGGAAAATGGAGGAAAGGAAGTCCAGGAAAAACTCCTGTTCCACGGAACCGACGCCATCTCCATGAAAACAATCTGCACTCAGAACTTTGACTGGAGAATTTGTGGAAGCAATGGAACTGACTATGGGAAGGGTATGTAGAAAGTGAGATGGCTGCTCAGACTCCCCTGATAGTGGAGCAATCAAAGTTCTGAAGTCTTTAACTATAGAAGGTGAAAAAAAAATCAGAAATGACGTCATGATCCTTCTGAAAAGGGCCAGGATTTGCTTTCGGTCGGGGGTAAGTTTTCTCACAAGGTGTCAAGAGCATTAGTGCAGGGGTTTGCTGTAGGTGGCATTTTCTGATGTCTGAGGTCATAATTTGAACTTGCAAGATAAATTGGTTTGTATGGCAGGGAGCAGAGGGGTGTGCATGCCCTCAGTGTGATCGTGGAAGGTCCTCATGTTTTCTTGTCCCTCTCATCATAACATACAGACCTGTAGGGTGCTTATTGGTATAGCTTTTAAAAAATTAATCCTCAAATAGCGAATTCTGATTGGAAATTACACAGTGCAATCCCCTCTCTTGCAAAAATTTCGGCAATATTCTGTAAACTGAGTAAGGGAAGTCCTGCAAGTTGGGTCAGATACCTCCTGAAAACCCAGGGGATGCTCAGATCATGCTGTCACTGTATAGATTCTCCTCACAACCACCTTTTCATCTTGTTTTCTAGGAAGTTACTTTGCTAGAGATGCTTCCTATTCCCACACCTACTGTCAGGCTACGCAGCAGGGATACGTGATGTGCATGGCTCGAGTTCTCGTTGGAGACTACGTTAAAGGCAACGCCACCTATGTCCGCCCCCCAAGGAAGTGTGCTGACAAGGTGTGGTTTTATGACAGCTGTGTGGATGATGAGTTAAATCCTTCTGTTTTTGTTGTCTTTGAAAAGCACCAGATTTACCCAGAGTACATAATAGAGTATAAAGCAGAAAGAATAAGAGTGCATAAAGAGGAGGGAACAGGAACACATGAAGAGGGAACAGGAGCACCTAAAGAGGGAACAGGAGCATATAAAGCAAAGGGAAGAAGACTGCACAAAGAGGAGGGAATAAGTGAGTGTAAAGAGGAGAGAAAAAAATGTGTTATATCTTAGAGGAACGTGGCAGTTTGTGTCCCTCATCTTGTTTTCTGTAGTGCAGGTGTTCTCCTACTTGGTGACTTCTTCCTTTTTAATACAGTTCTTCAGAATGTTAATCCAAACAATTTTTGCATTGAGGAGGGCTGGCAAAGCAGATGTTACATTTGTTATCACTGCCTTATCTTCTTCTCTTCCTCTCTTAAATGAAGCACAGACATTTCGATAACCATAGCAGGGAAATCAGAATTGTGGGATGGGATATTGAATGTTATGACTGCTGTGGGCTAATAATTGTAAATGCATCATCCAAAAAAACCAGAGAGGATTTCTCTTTGCAAACAGTTAAAAGAAAAATTACCAGTACAGTAGTTTTTAAGGAAGCTTTCAGCTTTTTAGTAGCCAGAGATTCTTTTCAGTGCAGAATCCATCTGTTCTTGATCCTCTCATCTATCATTATTATAAACAAGTCCATGTAGGTAATAATGACTTCCGTTTTCAAAGCATTGCTTGTTAATGCTGGTACAAGTTTCAAGTATTTTCGTTTACCATTTTAAGTCCATGTTGTTAATTCTCGAAAATTTCCATCTGTACAATGGCAGATGGATCAGGAAGCTGTTGGATCACATTCTTTGTGGAAAGTTGCAGTAACTTGCTGTAACCTATACAAAAGCAGAGCTCAACTGAAACTGTGAAAGCCACCACGTGTGAGTAAGCAGACACCAAAATTTGGTAGTTTGTCTGCAACTAATGGCCGTAAGGACACAAAGGCTGTGTCCCAACGAACCAGGCTTTCCAGTGGATGTGGCCACGTAGCACCATAGGACAGGAAAAACTTCTTAAGGAGCATAGAGACGTTCTGTCCTGTTTGTGTGCATTAATTTTCGTTTTTCCAGATGTAGAACGGGACCGAAAGAGACCAGTTAGGTTCTCTCGAGGCCAGTGGTAGAACTGCTGTCCTAAGGCACCGTCCGCACGTTCTGCTGCCCACGTGAGTGGGGCAGTGTGCTGACAAGTGAGGCTCCTCTTTGTGTTTTGTGGGTGATCCTAGGTCAGAAACTGTTGCAGTTTCTACTGCCTGTTAGCAGGGAGTCTGTACTTGGATCGAACTGAAGGCCCTCTGTACAAAATGCCATATTCAGGCAGTTTAGCTGTTCAGAGCAAAACTGGTGGTGAGGACAGAGGAGCAGTAATTTTTACCTTCAGATAAGCTCACAGGAACACCAATAGCCTCTAAGGTTTTCGCATCTGTGATACAAATCTGTCAACCACTCAAAGATTTCAAGTTCTTCTCAAGAGGCGAAAAGATGAATCCAGAAAATTTTATTAAAATGACTTAGACCTAAGTGAAAACATGCAAGATTTTAACACTTTTTAAGATCTCTCTCGTTTGCCTGTAGAGTCCTGAATTACTAAGCTTGCTGTATTTGCAAATAAAACCTGTTTTCAGGCACTTTCAGTGTGCATTTTGTCTTTACATAAACATGGCAAGACTAAACAGAGTGAACCAGTCCCTGCCTGTGCTCCCTGTGTTCCTTCGGTGTTTCTAAACCAGGGAACTGCACAGACATGGCCTGCCATTGTAGGGTAGGTGCTCAGCTAAGTACTAAGGAGAGAATAGCATGATTCAGGGAATATATTTCTGTAAATTAACTTCCTAACTAGGATGTGTTTTATATTAAAGTAGTGGGGTAGTTTGGTTAGATTTCATGTAATTAAACAGCTGCTCTGAGCAGTTACTGAAGTCCTAAGAAAAGGTGAAAGAATTAAGTGAAGTAGTGGCAGAAGTGCTGGTTTTAATATCTCGAAGTAGTGAGATACGGAGACATTCTAAGGATGTACCTCCTTCTTATGCAGATGAGTAACTTTTAAAGAATCTGAATCAGGCACCTGTAGAACCCCCACTCCTGTGAGGCACAAGGCAGGCTGGTAGGGGGAGGGGGCCACTGAGATGCTGACAGCTCAGGGTCAGTCCGAATCACCACACATAGAGTAAGGACAGAGCAATAAAGGAACTGCAGAGCTGTTCCAGGGTCCAGCCCAGCCCATGGTGGGGATGCAGCTCTTTGGTGTGCAGGGCTTTGGCTGTTCCATTGGCGGGGTGGACTGGGGGTGAGAGCTGCAGTCTGGATAGCTGAGCTGAAGGGGGAGGAAAGCTGGAAAATGCATACTCTGAATGCAGGAGGATGGAAAAGAAACAACGGTTGTCCCACCTCGTGGTACCTCAGCCTCTTCCTAACTGGCACCAAGGAAAACCCCTGAGAGGCCATGCCACGCTTGGGCTGTACCCCCTCACCCCGCACGAGCAGATACCGCTGCTCTCCACTGCTGGATGCTTCCAGCCACAGTGATGGAAACAAAGTGGGTGCACACTGTTACAGGTCTGTGAAATTAGGCTGAATAACACATTTAAAAGCTTCACACATGCACAGAAGTCATATACTTGCTTGCTCAACAAAGATCATCTTTGAATTTATTAAGGCAAAGCAGACAACATTCTCAGTCATGTTCTATCAAAAGTAGAGCTGTCATTGATTACATAAACTACACCCGGCATAGCCAGCCAGAGCTTTCTCAGGCTTTTGTTCCCTTATACAATTTGTTACATTCCTTGAGTAAAAAGTTATCTGTCTAAAGTCATTGCTTGAAGTGCACTTATTAAAAATAATAGTAAAAATCCAGTGTAACTTGTCCCAAATGAGTCAGCCTCCACCATGGCTGAACAGACAAGCAGTGATGAAGAACAGCACGCTCATAAATCAGAAGACTTGAAGGCAAGGAATGCAATACCTTACCTGGTTTCATTATTATTGCTTTAAAAACAAGTTATTTCTGCCTTGGGAGGATTCAGTAAAGCAAAATGTCAGCAAAGTACTTCCACCTCTTGTTCCACGATGCAGGAACTCCAGGGGCAGTGCAGGGCCAGCTATGGAAGTGCTTTCTTAGGTCAAAAGGAAACTAGGACAAGGCTGCTGTGGGACAAGGGGAAGAGCCTTAGCTGGACAGGAAGAATGGGCAGGCCTTTTGGGCCCAGGAGAGCTTGCAGATGTGGAAGCAAAGCCAGAGCTTGGGCAGTTGCAGAGTGTGGGATTTCTATTCCAGAAGAAGAGGAGGCATGAGTTCAGTTTTGGTCTGAAATATGATCTTCCCCATCATTAGGGATTTCTGGAACACTATTGTAAGACAATGTGTTAGTTTTGGGATGCTGCAGGAATCCAGAGGCACCAGAGCTCCCTCGAGGCCCGTGGCTCTTGCAGCACCAAAGTTTATCCCATCACATGTGCTGGGACAGATCTGTCTCTGTCCCCCTGAGCCCTCTTTCCATGACAGAAGCTCCCACCCATCTTCACCTCTCTGAAGTGTGTGCTTTAACACTGATTTAAACCCCACTTCATGCAGACACTCTGGAGTGAGATGGTAGTAAGGCCTGACTATCCAAAAGCTCAGCGAAGCACAAAGACCCAGTCCAACATACCCTTCAGAGATGGTACTGTTCAACTGAAACCCAAGCTATTCCCTTTTTTCTGGAAGATTTAAAAGTGCTGAGGGAGTACCCATATTAGAATAGTCATTATTCTTGTCTGGTTCTTGTCTGGTTCCATTCACCCAGTAATTCCAGAATGCTCTGCTGTGCTATATTGAAAGGAAAAATTCAACATTTTATGAGAGGGAGTTTAAAAACGTATACCTGGAAAGAGATCCCAAATGCACACAAATTTGTGACTCCTGCCTGAACAGGCTGGAAGCTCAATATGGAATTCAGTTCATGCCTGTATTGGCTCTGGCCCCACACCTGTCTATAAGCTTTATTTAAAAGCTCCCTTTGAATTACCTGAGCAGTGTACATCACATGTAGGCCACATAACAAACTGGGCCAAAGAAGGACTGAAATCCAGGCACTGTTACTGTAGTGAGTATAATCAGGGTCAGAGGGAACGTTCAGGAAAGCACACCAGAGCAGCAGTGCCTTTGGGATGCTTCAGAAAGCTGTGCATTATCAGTAGGTTTTCTTCCTTCCTTGTGGAATCATCTAAGACACAACCTCCTGAAATGCAACAGCTCTGTCTTTTTAAGGAAATCATTCTCAGATCTTTGAACCCTGAGTATCTCCCCAAATTCCTTCGCAGCACCCACCCCTGCACTCCCCGCATCCAGACTTCGTGGAAAGCTCCTGGCTCTTCCAGCTGAAGCTGGAGGAAAGCCCTATGCCATGGAATGCACGGCTGCTGCCTTCCTGATCAGTCGCTCAGTCATTGGTGACTTTGGTCTCATCACATCACGTTCATTCAGGAGACACCTGAGAAAGGAGAAGCAGGAGGGTGAGGAGTGGGTGATAAACATGGACTGTTTCTATAGAAGCAGCGGGCACCCATTCTGGCCTTAATGAGAGCTCTGTGTAGAAGAGCAACTTGTTTATGTTCATCTCAACTTTGATAAAGGCCTTCTGTTCTCTTGGGAAGATGCATACCAGGGAAAGGACACCAGCCATAAACACCGTGTGTGAATGTTTCTCTTTTACCTCCTGGAACACTGGGAAGTGGATTGTTTGAGTGAATGGTTGATAAGGGGCAGAGAAGTCTGCCCTGCCAGGAGTTTGGCAGTGTAGCTGTTTTGTCTTTCCTTTTGCACGTTCCCAAAACTTGCTTAAAACTTTCCCATAGTAGAAACACATAAATACTGGAGTGTGTATAATAAAGATGGATCCTGTTAGAAGAAGCAGTGGCCTCTGTTTAGTTTTTTCCAAGCTGCTGCAGTTTCTGCCAATCAGGCTGTGCTGAGGCCAGCCCACGTGGCAGAGCACATCTCTGACTTCTCAGCAAAGCAGACGGCAGCAGTGGCACTGACTGGAGTTGCAGCAGTTCACAGAAGCTGAGCAGTCCATAACACACAGGGGTCAACAGGCTGTATTTGAAGACAGAACCATTTGAAAATCAACTTCCCTTGAACATATACAGATCATCCATCCGGGCTGCAAGAGTGTACTTTTGGAATTGGAAACTGTTGTACTTTTTATCCTGGTTAAATGTTGCTACATTTAACACAAATGCTTGCATATAATTTTAGCCTTAAATTGATTGGTTTGAATATACTCATTACTTCTTACTTTTAGCAACAGTGCTACTTCCACAAATATTTATCAGGGAAAATACTCACCTTGCAAGGTTTCGTTTGGCCTTTGATTTAGAATTTAAAGCAGCATGAATCAATAACAGACTGAAAACATCTCTCTGAAAAAAAAAGTCAGCAAAATACAAACTAATAAGCAATTTATAATGTATTGCTGGTTACAATGTCTTGGTTACCAAACTATTAAATTCACAGGAAGGAAACATACCAACATTACAAATAAATAGTTAACCCTGCTTGTAAGTGTTTGCAAACAGGATTCAGTCACAAGCACAGTTCAACCTTTCACTGTCTAAGAGTGAACTGCTGTTGATAAGGTAAGTGCTTAATGGCGGCTACTGAAAGGGGATTAAGTCACATCAAAAAGTCTTTTCTGGATCTCCTTTACCTGAGCATCACTGCCTCCCACTTGAACTAGTTCATAACGGATTGGGTACAGCAGGTCTACAGCTTTGTCACAATTCCCATTTTCAAACTCTACAAAAGCCTGGCACAGTGGCAGCCCCAAACTAGGAGCCAGGGAAAGCTGGTGGTCTTCATGAGGTGCTCTGTAGAATGAAAAAGTGGTTAACTTCCATAAGCCAAAGCATAAACAGCCATATTTCAATGCCACTCTGCCACTGCCCACAGACAGGTTTTATTTTTTTTACTGTACAAAGCCTGATGTTTCAGCTACTTGACTTGGGTCATATCTTCTGGTGTGGTTATGCTACTTTCACGTTTTTGTTACTCATTCAGCAATCAGTTTTCATTCTCCTGAATATACCCACAAAAGGCACAAGCCCAACCCCTCCTACCTCTGCAATAAACAGTTTAGGCTAGGGCAGTAAGAAAACTGCAGTTTCTCTTCTGCTGACCCCACTAGAACATCCTACTGCTAAGTCCTTTGTCTGGCCACACGTGGCCATCAATCCTGGCACACAGCTCAGTCATGACCTTGCAAGCCAGCTCCTTCTTGAATCAGAGTTACAAAACTTCCTGTTTCTTTCACTGGGCCAACCTTCATTTTCCAGTAGGCAACACTGCCCTATCCCTGCCCTAAGTGTTTATCATTCCTTAAACAAACTATGGCATCCTAGAAAGATAAAAAAGCACAAGAGATGTTCATTTTAAGCAGCTTGAGACAGCAAGCGATGAAAATGATGGAACAATTCCTCATTTACACATTTTATCCAGCATTTCCATGAAAAGGAGCCTGTGACACCAACCACCAGAGAGCGCCATGGGACACCTGACAAATTTCCATCAACTTTCCATGGCGAAAGCCAGGGAAAAATACCGGTGCAAAGCCAGATGGAACCGATGTTTGTGCCCAGGTTGTATCACTGCTTTCTTAACACATGCAAAACGCCTCTGGGGTATCATTTATATATTACATATTTGTGATAGATGTAAATTAATCCAATCATTAATATAACCCCTACAGCTCACAGCCTGCTTTCTCAAATAATGAAATTAAGCTTCATAATATTTCAAACTACAGCTAAAAATGTACACATGTATTATTAAGGCTGAAAGTAGGTGAAAGGAAGTACTGGGTGAAAGAATAAGTAGCATATATGAACACATGTTCATTAAAGCTTCTGTGGTGTGTAGTTTTCTATACTTTATATATACCGACATACTTATATAAATAATAGAATGAATAATAAAAGATATTTGCCATTTTCTAGTTTAGTTAAATCAGACGTACTTAGGCTTGCTTTGAAAGTTACTTGTTTTGATAGGTATTCTTAAAAATTACAATATTCCCAGAAACTACATATAGTCAGGAACAAATAGTGAAAATTTCATGTTCTCCTTCCTTCTTTTTAAAGGCAAAGGAAGCAACAGCTGCTTAAACAGAGGAAAAAAAGGGTGTAGTGGGGGGAAGAAATTGCATTTAAAGCATCTATATATCAACCCCTTCAAAAAAAATCAAGGCAATTTACAGTCATTTAATAACTAAGGGAACACAAAACCCTCATTGTTTGGATGTAGTACTTAAATATTCAACTTTTTCAAATAACCTTATTTGAAAGTGAAATATTGTAGATTATTACTTTAGTAGTACTTGAAACTTAATTTCCTGCAGATGGACTGAACAACACGTCAAAGAGTAGCCATTAGAATATCAGTACCAACTCATGTTCTGTTATTAAAGAACTTTTTAAACCAGAGCAGAAAAGATCCATCACAGATAGCTGACATACCTTGTAGAATGTTCCTACTAATATACTTTACTCCTTGTCTGTAACACAGCTTAGTGTGACCCCACTAAAAGGAAACAGACAGCGACTGCTCAGGTGGTGTCCACGATCTCAAACACAAAAATTTCTGCTCAACAAGATGAGAAACCCCTCTAGACATTAACTCAAAAAATAAATAATGATACAGATCTCCTACCTGGATGTTGCCCTGCTTAAACCAGATGTGTCCCAGTGACATGCTAAAACAGGGAGGAGCGTGTTGGAGCTTCAGCAAGCCAGAGACATCATCACCCTGAAGTTCAGAGGGCTATTTACTGAACCCACATGAAGGAATTCCTTTGGTTACCTGGCAAGTTCCTGCAGAGTTGCTAAAAGCTCCTCAGCAGTTTTGTGGTCTTTGGCTCCAAGGGAAGACATCAAGAAGTGCACATCATTGAACAGAAGAATGTGATCCTTGGTGTGCTTCTTCGTAACCCCAAGAAGATCCTTCCACCTGTCCCCAAGTTTTACACCTAAGAGTAAAAAATACTTGTCTCAATAACATTGCCACATGCAAAAGTATGACTTTGCAATGTACTTTCGGTCATTCAGCATAAAAAGCATTCCTACTGAACTCAAGAGAACATTTCCTGATGTGGAAAATTTATGCAGCAATAATGCTCAGCTGCAGCCTGCCTTATTTGGGCCAAGAGCTTCTTGACTGTCAGGAGTTTAAAGGCAGTCTTTTAGTCTGCACTGTATGAGCTTCTGCCTTTATTATGAGTTTGCTCAATATGTCTTGGAGGTGCTGCTCACCACGAGCCATCTGTAGCAATCACAAGACAGAGTGAGAAGATGGATTTAATAAAAATTCCAATGCACCATCAGTGTTTTAGCAGAACAGCGTGAAAATACTGTCTGTCCATCGTGTCCCCTGCCACAAACCCCAGTGTACAAACACTGACTTGAAAAGGCGAAATGCCACTGAGTTGGGAGAGTACAAAAGGCCAGAAGATAATATGCCCATAGTAACTATTTCAATCAGGATCAAAACGGAAAGAAAAGGATCTACTGGAAACTTCCATCCAGAAAGTGCTACGGGTTTTTAGAGGCTTATGCACTTGATTGCTCAGCCTCAGACCTCCAGGGACAATAGAAGTGAATTTGTCAAAGAAGTATGTGACCTATGCTAGCTGGAGCTCACTGCAATGCTACACTGGCATGGAAAATGGAAGCTCTTGGGAAGAATAAAGCTTATGGACATCATTATGAACTTTACATTGATGCTTTTCTCAAGTTTCTTCTGAAACACTGATCGAGCTTGCTGTGTAATTACACTGAAATACTTCCCCAACATGAATGGCAGGGGAAGGGAAAAAGAAAATTAGTTATAAAAAAGAATGGCCAGAGGATTATCCTACCTTCCAGATGAAGCCTGTACAGCATCGAACTGTTATCAACTATATCCAGGATGCTTCCACTTGCCAGGCATGGGGGAGCAATCTGTAATCACAAGTACTCACAGGTACTCACAGGCTGGCCAAGTGATGTGTTAGTGGAAACTTCCCCAGATTATCAAACTTATTTTCACAGTACTAAATTATTTTATCCTTCTATTAATTCAAAATTACCTGTTTTGTAATAGTCCTAACTGCATCTTTCTTGAATACAGGAATTTGCAATGACAGAAACATATATGGCTTTACATCTGTTGTTTTCCTGAGTAAATATGGAGAGTCACCACGTTATTTTATTTTTTCCAAAACTGTGCCATAAATATTACTTCACCTGGTCAAGGTTAGTAGATCGAAATCTGCCCAGCAGCTTTCTTAATGCTTGCAGTATTTTTACAATCCTTACAAAGACGTGCTATGTTATCTAATTTGATACTGCTTATTTACAAAGGTTGTTTTGAAGTCCAGACAGTTGACTTTGTACCTAACAGGCAAAATCAGTTCTTTGTAAAGGTGACTTGACTTTATAGGAAAACTAATTTACATCCTTTTAAAAGGCATGAATAAGAAACATGGACAGAATGGAAATCAGTACCACTGTAGCGCTTTCAAGCACTCAAACTATGTAACACTCCAGTCCTTGGGGCATCTTCCCCAGAACTGCTGAGAAGTTGTTTCCCTAAAAGACTGTAACAACAGATGTAAACAATATTTATACATAGACCACACACTGTGATAGGTTTCCATCTTACACAGAAGGAAGAAAGCACACATCATGATCTTTCATGATCTCAGTAAAGAAAAAAAGGCCCCTACTCACATGCTTGTCATAAATTGTCAAAGCAGCTTCATATTCCCCCTGGAAAAGCAAAGGAGGACTGCATGGTTAACGTGCAGACACAGCAACAAGCAGTGACTGGCAGCAACCAGAGACAAACACATTAACAGATGTCATAACAGCTCTTCAGGACTGCCTGATCAAAACAAACCAAGTCAAAGAAACCTCGAGGTATTCAAAGCAGAAAAACCTGGATTTAACAGGCAAAATGATCAGTATGTTGAGGTTTCATTGAATAAGTACGGACACTGGCATAAGTTAAGCAAGAAGGAGAAACAAGAGGTATTGCCTCTCATTCTAATGTTCCTTTCAGGGATTTTTGCAAAAATTTCATCCCATGGCATATGCAAAGAGATGGGAAAAAGCCAGTATTAAGTAGCCTTCAAAAAAGTTATGTAGATAGGAAGTGGCAAAATAAATAAACCACTGGACTCCTGTTGAGAATTATGCTCCTTCTATGTTACTCTGCTTTCTGGCCAAAGGATGCTGCCTTCTCAAAAATGCCACATTTATCTCCCTATTAAGCTGAAACCCATGAGTGCTAAGCATTAAATCCAAGGAAATTCTGACAGGCTGGGTAAAATTTCAAAATTTCATTTTTAAAGGCTTTCAGCACTAAGAATTAGTAACAATAATTAATAGCATTGGCAACCCAATTTAGAGTTTACAGCCTCTTTTTTTATAGTCAGCAAATTTTTGGGCCAGAAAATTAGAACTGAATTTGGTAAGAATTTTGCTAATTTTTGTCTCAAAATTAGAGATCTAAGTTCATCTTGCTATCAAATAACTGTGCTAAATGAAATTAGTGAGACTATTGGATCTTCAAACATGCAACAATCTCACAGCAATATTTCAGCATTCTGACAAAGATACTGAAACTTTTGACCAATGCAATTAAAATTCTCAAAATAACTGTAATAAAGGACTATGCCACTTTGTAAATGTAGCATCATACTATTTTATAAAAACATCCCTCTAAATAGCTGACACCCTCCCCCTAGTAAATGTTAGGTCTGCCTTTTAAAGAGCTTTAGATGACCTATCTGGACCATAAAGCACACATATGAAAATATCTCATACCTTTTCAACGTAGTATAAGGCCCAGTGCCAGTAATTATGGCAAGCAAGCATATCACTGTTCTGGAGAGAAAAAAAAAAGAAATTATTTACAAAATAACTTCCCTTTTCAAGTTATCTAGTCAGATTTCTGTTTCCTTCTTCAGCAAAACTGAGTACTTCAGGAGACACAAAAGAGACAAGAAATTTAAATCAGCTGCCAGGATACCTTCTCATTTGGTACATTTGTCCTTGTGGCTATTCAGGGAGACACCTCAAACCCAAGGTTTCCCCCACATCATTTTCCAGAGAAGAGTTTCACTTGGATGCCTCAGAATTCACCTTTCTGCAGCACCTTTTTAATTTTTTTTTTTAAATCCACATCTATAACAAGACTAAGATTTGTCTCATCTGAAATTTAGACATCTTGTCTGAAGCAACCTGGCCAGATAGGGGAGAGAAGAGGATTTGGTAGTTAAATTTAATGTTCTCACAAGTGGAAAAATCTTTTTTATTGTCATACTGACAATTCTAACACCCACTTTCAGGAAGCACAAAGGTAAAGGTTACAAATAAATGTCAGGGCCTTACAGTGCTAAGATAAACATTCTGGTAATCTTTGCTTGTTTAATATTAAATCACAAACCAAACCTGAGCAACAGAAGCAGTTGTTTGGCATAAACACTGATAATATCAAGTTGAATATCATACTGCCATTCCAAATGTCACACAAAGAAGATCATGTCATACAAACAAGATACCTGACTAAATAAAGCAAAACCTTTTCACTGCTGCTAAATTTGAGCTCTGAAAAAGATTAAACTGCTAGAGAGAAGGGGGCTTGCACTTGATTTTATTTGGGTAAAGAGCATGAATCCCAGAGACATGCAACTATTTTAAGAAGCAAGAGTTAAAGAAAAAATTGATCCAAGAGTCACTGACTGGGGTTTTTAAGGTATCACCCAAACTGTCAATCCTCTACATCACTGTTCCATTAAAACTAACATATTAAAAGACAAAATGCTTTCTGGGAACTGACAGGTGTGAACTTTAAGCAAGAGTTTTCTGTCTGCACTTCCAAGCCCAGTATCTGAATGCTTAACTTAAAAAATAAAACAAGCACAAAACCAGCCTTTCTAGTCTCACTATCCAGTCCTGGTTTTTGGGTGAGGTGGAACAGTCAGCTCAGATTACTCTAAAATAGACTCTCGTGGGTTCTAGCAAATGCAAACCTCACAGCCCTCTGCTCTGAATATAACAGACTTAATCACTGGGAAAATGCTGTCAAACACAAAATGAAGCTTCACTTACAGCAAAGGACCACATGACAGACTAATTAACTTGTTCAATACTCTGAAAGATGGTATCAAACATGTTGAATATACAAGGTAACTGATACACTAGAAAGTAATTAGTACACTAGAAAAGAGATAAGAGCATAATTTCTCTTTTCTTTACAATTGTTCTTAAAATTCCCTCCCCATTGAGAAGCAAACAAGAATTTTAGTGTTTTGAAACATTTGATTTGACTGTGTCATTTTCCACCTCATCTTAGGTCCCATGAGGAGATTTAGCCAGGTCCTTCAACTGACTGTCAGTGCTCGCCTCTGCCTAAGTAAAAAGCTTGTGAAAGAATCAGTGGTCGCTTTACTTTTATAACCACACAATAAATCACAAATAGGGACAGCCACGTCCCTCATAACATGCCACTTCTTCCTGCCTTTTGCTTAAAAAGCTGCATGGAGAGTAGCAGCACCTCAAGGGAGGATTTCCTTGAACACACAAACTCTGCATTGCTTGTAACGGGCCTGCAGATATGAAGGAATTGCAGGCAGAGGAGTCAAGAACTTGGCTGCAGGAATTAAAGACAACCTAAAAGGAGCTTTTTCAGAGATGTCACAAAAATGTTTACCTTCCAGTTATTTTCCGTTTCCTTCATGAATTCTAAGCCTTTCTCCACCTCTGCTTTCATTTCATTTACATGAGCTATAGTATGGACAGACCATGCATCTGTCTGATTTATAGCCAAAGCCTATGAGTGAAAAACAAGAAAACACGATGAGCCTTACCAACTTGCAAATACAGACATTTATCACTGCTTATCTAGAAACAAGGGACTACTTTTTACTTGCTGCATGTCCAGTACATCCATGTACCATTCCAACTAACCACAGTCCAGAAGTCTGATCTGGACAGAAAAGGAAGAAAATGTTTCTTGGCTGACTTTACTTCCCAGCTTCTGCTGCAGGGAGATGAACACCTGCAAAACACTTTAAAATGCAGGCTTTGATGATGACTGTGAAATTACATCTATTTCACAGACAAGCATCAATGAAAGAGCTGCATGCCCAGGCACAATATATTCCATGATATAGCGCCTTGCAGATAACCATCTCTTTTCCAAAAAATGGCCAGCTCTGAGTATTCAGCCAATTCCTCTTTCTTAGCCCAACAACTCCCACTAGGCTTTTGGCATTTTGCAAAGTTAGTCATAAACCTAGTAAGGTTAAGTTTTAGGGTTTAGTCTCTATTGTCACTTTCAGCAATTTGATGTAACAGAAGTTTTGTCAAGAACACCCACTAGAGATTAATTGTGTCTGAGACTCCTGAAGGACAGGGATAATCCCAAAGACTGGAGAAAGTCAAGTATAATTACTGTCTTCATAGAAGGGAAACAGGCTGGCCAATATTGATCCCCAGGAACATTGTACAGTTAATTGTTCAGTAATCCAGGAACAGGCATCTAGGTAAAAAAGGGAGTGGGAAGCCAAAAAGGATGGATTGTCAAGAACAGACTATGTCAAAATAATCCAACATTCTTTAATAGGAGTAAACAGCCAATTATACATGTGGGAAGCAGCAGATGGGCTGACGTATGGATTTTATAGAGGTGTTCTGACCCCATCCGACAGGGCATGCCCATAAGCAAGCGAGGGACAGTCCAGGTGAAACTGCCTTGGTGAGGCAGCGATGTGAGAATAGTTATCAACTAGTCTCACAAAGCTCTGTGAGCATTTCCATGTTGAGCTTTATCTCTTTGCTACTTTGACTAACAACTGGCAGAAACCACCACCCTGTCTGAGAATTCTGAAGCCTTTTAGCACCAACAGCAGGCAGTTTACCTCACGGGCAACCTTCTCAGCACGGTCAAAATGGTTTGTTTCCACGAGTCCAAAAGAGTAGTAGCCCTTCACGTAGCTAACAAAAGGGGGAGAAACAGCACATCATCCATTTATAACTAGGTTTAATCCAGGACTGAAAAAACATACTAGAAATAGCATTTAACTCAAGAAAGTCCTTACAGTGCAATTTACAACAAGGGTTCAAGCTTGCAGGATACAGAACTACTAAGCTAATTCTCAGAGGAAATGAGGGCCCCAGAGACACCAGCATAGGCAACAGTGACAAGATGCACATCAGAATGGACATTTCCATCCCTGGATGAGATGGAGTCACCAGCTACACAGAACCAGCTGCTGATCTTGGTAACAGCTACAAGATGCAGAATTAAAAGGCTGAAAGCAAGACCCTACTGTCACCAAAGTTATCTGAGCATCACAAAGGCAACCTTCTACATTTTCCCCAGTGCCAACAAAACCACAGGAGGGTACTTTTACATGAAGTGGCCCTTTAAAACCGGTGGTAAATCATCCTCATTAAGCCATAAAGACCCAACATAAAGGAAAATTAGGAATGCTATGTGCACCTGCCTTATTTAATGGATCAAGATGAATAGCACTTTTTTTGAAGAAATGAAGAAATTTTGCCACTGCCCTGGGTGAGGACATGATTTTATCCTGTGTGTTATACAGCATGTGCTATATTTGACAGCAGTGAGACACAGCTCACCTAAGAAAAATCTCTCAACAACAGTGTCAAGAGGGATACCGGAGATACGCTCTATCTGTGGTCAAGTTTGATTAACTTCTAGACTCTTGATTTTTGTCTACATGACTGTTTCCAAGAGATCCTGAACTTTTAAGTCTGAACTTAAAAACCATGTAGTACATGCACACCAGGTGAAGAGCAATTTCCAAATGAAGCATGACTCACCTGCTCAGCGGAACATCACGTGTCCAGAAAGGATAAACACGGGCAACAGAATCTCGCATCTGACGCTGATATCCCAGGTAGAAATAAGTGTCATGGGAAAATTTGAGGGCTAGCAGGTCAGTTGGGTGGCTCTGCAGAATCTCCTCCCATAGATCACAAGCTTTTGGAAGTTGGCTAGAAATAAAAAATTATTTCCATCACTGAAAGAAGGCACACATGCCTGCCCCTACTGTTAGTCCTGAACTCAAACTGTGCTGAAAAATAGAAAATTCACCATCAAATTGCTTATTTTTTCCCTTGAAGGAATTTTTTAGTCTTTTCTAAACTAATAATGGCATTATCTTCATTTGGCACCTTCTGAGAAACCTTATGAAAGAAATGGTCTTGGGTTATACCAAATCACTGTAACACACAAGGAAAATGAAACAAGCTTAAACCATAAATCTAAAAATTTTACTACAGGGCTGAATAGTTCCTACAGGGACCCACCATAATTAATGGAACTTCATATGTGCAAAGACGCCTTCCCTCTCCTTTTGTGGGAATCAACGCAGTGGCAGGGCTTCAGTTGCTGAGATGTGAGGCAAATCCATGCTCACCCACTTGGTTGATAATGAATGACAAATAGTGAAAGTGAATCATCAGCCCATACATTCTGCAGTTCATACAGATTTATTATATAGAATGAAGCGGTGAGCCTCTACAGCACTTGTGACACTCTTATCTCTGTTTTACAGGGGAAATAGGTTTTGACACAGGGAGACGAGAGAGAAGTCTATAACTTTCCTTCTGTGCATCTCTCTGGACCCGACTGTAGCCAAATACTTCATTTCCTATTTCTAAACTACACTGATGGATCTGTGGCAGATTTAAAACATGGAGTGCTTAACGCTAGGAAGTGGTGGCAATAGAGCACTTTACCTCCTACAGGGCTGCTCACCAGCTAGACATGGCACTTAAGAGTGGAGAGAGAAATTCAGGGACAATCCGTGACATCTCACCCCAATCCTTTGCTAGATGTCAGCTAACATCACACACCACTACTTCGAACCTTCACTTCTGCCTGCAGTAGACAAAGAGAACTCTTCACAGTCCCTTGAGCAGGGTGACAGAGGACGCACCCCCTGGCAAACACGTCCAACGCAGACACATGAAGCCTCTCCCGCTCTGTCAGTGGCTGTGACTTGGAAAGTGCCACCATGGCTCTCATGGCGCGGTCCAGCTCCTTGTCGAGTCTCACGGTCCTTCCAGTGCCAATCAGCTCCAAGCCATTGGCAATGACATGTCCCATTGCTGCAGGAAACAGCACAGCACCAGCTGAGCTCACAGCAGCACCTTCAGCTCCACAAAACACCAGAGGAGCTGAGTATTTTCAACAAAACTGACTTGTGGACACAGGGGTCCAGGAAGTCTCCCAAGCCTAAAGTTCTCAGAAGGTTTACATGACAGCTACTTAAATATTATGTGAAATGAAAAGAAAAAAAAACAACACAAAACAACACACAAAAGCATTCTGCCTGCTCTAGATTTTGAGCAAGTTTTACAGAATTCTACAAATTATCACCTTGCCCTTGCATAAACAAAGTCAGTTAAAAACCAAGACAACAAGCATTAACCCAGCACTTTCCATGCTCAGAATCAAAGCTTATACTCACTAAAGTTTGGATCTGCTGCTTTTAGCTTGGAGAGACATCCCTCAATACCTCCAAGGCTGTCATTATTGGTCCAAGTTGCATACTGTAAGAGAGACAGAGCGAGAGAGGGTTGAGAAATCCACTATGATACTGGACTTCTTTTTGCTCTCACAGACATTTAAAATTCAAAAGCAAGGCAAATGACTAAAAGACAAATGTTGCATTCAGGTAGGTTTAGTGTAGTAGAAAAACAGAAAAACTGGGGTTTAATATAGCTCAGTCACCAGCAGAACCAGTTACTCTGGATTTCTATGTCAACTGGCTGATTTGCTGGTATCAAGTGGAATGAGAACATCACTGGCTAAGGTTTTCACAGCAGCAGCATCTGGCACAGCCCTCCGCTAAAAGGGTTTCCTGCTGCCAGCTAAAGGCTGAACTCCTGTGGCAGCCTGATTTTGAGACTCTCCCAGCTGATAAGAAATTTAAATGTCAACTACAGTAAAGAGTGTTTCACACACGAGTCCCTTCAAATCCCATTTTCTTACACTTTTCGGTCATACCTGCGTCAGCACAGCATCAAAGAGCTTACAGGCTTCATTGCTGGTCGTGGACAGGACAAGTCCAGCATCCTGCCAGGCCTGCACAACAAACAAACACAAACATGCTCCTTTTACACCCTCGTCTTCCAGGCTACACTGACAGATGTTCGAATTGATGCTGTTCTGATATTTTCATCATTTTTAAAAAGAAAAGCTGGAAGGACAACGTGAGGCAGAAACAAACCTTTTGTTCAGTTGTAGTTACATCTAAGACTCAATTAGTTGGAGCTAGTAGTGAGACTAAAGAAGCCAACAATTACCAAGTGTATCAGAAGATCTCAATGGGTTGCCCATCTCATAATAACAACGCCATTCTGAATTCATTACAGCTGTTGGCGAGTTCCTCTGCTACAGGCACACCTCGTGTGAAGTAGAGACATGGTAAAATAAAACACTGTTCTCCTATAATCCATCTATCTGTAATCTTTTATAAATAATGTTCTTCTGAATCAACTTGCAGACCAAACAGCCTGGCAGAGCAAATCCACTAAGTCTCTAGAGTTAACCAACAGAAAATCTGGATCACAGATTTACACACAAGCCTGACAAAAATAAGAAAATGGGCAATGGATAAAGCTAAAAAGCAAAACAGAATTGGGCCGCCATAGTTTCTAGTAACATAACATGACTGAAGCACAACATCTCCTGGCTGGCTGGCTGGAAAATGAGCAGAGTTCATTTGAGAAGCTGTCCCAATCACTTCAGCACTACTATAATGCAGTACACAGAACACAGAGGATAGACATATATTATAAAAATAGACCTAGGGCAAGCTAATTCAGCTTCTCCTAATGGGGGCTTAGTCCTTCCTGATGCTGCAAGAATACAGCTCCTCTCATTTTACATTTTAATGCATTTCCTAGCTATAACAATCTGTCAAAATTTTTAAGTACCCAGGCAAAGACAACTTTGTTAATATATCCTAAAGCTTTCCCACTGTGATTGGATTAAAGGCTCACATTCCAATAGCTAAAGCAATTGAGTCTTCAAATTACATGCCTGAAAGACTAGACCCGAATCTAAAATTACACATTTTCTTTACAATTCATACTACATCCATGATACCGAAATTGGCCAGAATAAACTTCCTAACACAATTTGAAGCATTAGAAAGCTGACATTCTTTATCTGCACAGGACACACTCTGCTCATTCTGTGGGTGTGGTGAGACTTTGCAACAAGGTCTCTGTCAATCATAATCATACTTATTCATAAAATGCGCTTCGTATCTAATACATAGAACTAATTCCTAGAACGAATTTGCATGCATCTGCCTCCCACTGGAAGTTCTTTTAAGGCCTTGAAGAGTCATAAAAAGGGGTCTCTGGTGGTCATATTCACTGAATGCTTTGATATTAAAGGAGACCTTTCCTTGAACTTTTTCTTTGGGCACGTGCTGTTGTTTCTGTGTTACATAACTTGCCAAGAAACCACTGTATTCCTTCTTATCTGTTTCTCCACTGGTTTCAGCCATGTTTATCATCCTGTGTGCACACCTTTAAATCCCTTTATCTTTTTCTGCATTTAAGTCTTTAAGCTCTATTCCACAATCTTGGGGGAGCTGAAAATTTTTATTCTCTATGTCATTTATCATCCAGAAAAAGAATAAAGAGAAAAGTCAAGAGGTAGCAAGGTGAGGCTTGCTACTTACAGGCTATCTTCCATGGTGCCCTGCAAAGTAGGCCAGGAGCCACCCCCAGCATCAGTCATCAATAACAAGCTTCATTTGGAGCAGGTCTCTGCACCACTGCCTGCTTTACTATTTCACACAACAGCCTGAGGTGCTTGCCAAGCAGAAGATGATGTCCCATTCTGAGGGGACCCGATGCTGATTCACAAGAATGGAAAAGTCTGCGTGTGAGCACCAGAACAAACCAGCAGAACAAGGGTTAGTGGAAAATGGGCCTGCATCAATCACTAAGGAGACTGCTGATCTAGCCGAGGTATGTGCTATTTCCAGCCACTCTGGAAAGCCTCTGTCCTGCTATGGCTACAGCCCACCTGACTCACTCCTCACTGGAAAACTCCCACTCTGGCAACAGAAGAATGGCAGCAAGGCTGTGTCACATCAGTAGTGCCACTACTCTGGCACTACTCCGTGCCACTGTGCCACATCAGGACAATGGGGTACAGGGAAGAACCACTCCACAGCAGCTGCTGGCTCCTAAGAGACATAGAAGAAGTGCTCCAAACCACACTGCCAACTGAGAACTAAAGAACTACTGGGACCACAGAAAGGCAGCACCCTCTGTCCTCTGGGACATACATTTGGGGTCCTGCCCAGACTATCTGGGACCCTCAGGTCCTGGGGCTTCTCTCTAGTCAGGTATCAGACTGTGACTGAAGAAATGCAGGAGGGAGTGTGAGTGGGCAAAAATCAGCCTCAAGAGTCTGTAAGGCAATTATCAGTTTCCTTCCCCGCAGAGGCTGCCTTTGGGTTCTCTTACACTGATCTCCCACAACCCTCTCTCTAACTCCAAGAGAGAGTCTTCTCTGTGAAGCCTCTTGTATTAGTCATGGCCTTTGCTCTTCTCACTACTTCTTGGTGAGACCAAAGCCTTGCCCTTTCCCCTGCTCTAAGATTAGAGTTCAGTCATGAGATCTGGTGACTGTTTATTTGTATTTTTTTCTCTGCTATAATCTTAGCTGGCTCTGAGAACTATGCTCTCTGTGGGCTGCAGTTGGCACCTCTTGTATTCCTTGCGTGACAGATCCCCAGAGCTCTATCAATCATGCACCTGTCACACGCAATCTTCAAAACTTTGTTTTAACCTGTCACTGCCTAATTAACCAAAACACAACCATAAAAGGAGTTTATCAGAAAGAGAGCATGCAAATGACTAATCAGTAAGCAGCATCGTCACAACCTTTGACCCGAGGCTGATTTAGAGTTAATGGAAGGCGTGACCCACTTCTGAGGCCCACGGAAAGGGCAGGTAGATGCCGTGGGACCCCTACGCTGGGAACAAGACCCAGAGATGCTCAGACATGGGTCTGTTCCCCCAGCAAAAGGGATGGGTGCAGCGACCCTTCCCCACTTCCACATCCCAACAGCAGCTCCCCTCCTCCGAAACCCACCCGAGCGTATGACGGTGAGCTCCAGCCGCAGCGAGCCCGGCTCAGCTCCCCGCCCGCCGCAGCCCAAAGCCCGCCGGCAGTCTCAGGGACCCTCACGGAGGCCACCCGCCGCCCCTGGGCGCAGAGCACGGGCAGGGCCGAGCCGCGCTGGCTCAGCGCCTTAGCGGTGCCCTCCCCTCGCAGCCCGCCAGCCCTGCCTTCACCTTGTAGCCCCTCACCCTGCCAACTCCTCGCAGCTCCCCCCTCCCCTCGCCGCCCCTGACGCTGCCCTCCCCTCGCAGCCCTCCAAGTCTGCCCTCACCTTGCAGTCCCTCACCCTGCCGTCCCCTCGCAGTCCCCCAGTCCTGCCCTCCCCCTCGGAGCCCCTCACCCTGCCCTCCCCTCGCAGCCCCCCAGCCCAGCCCTCACCTTGCAGTCCCTCAGCGCAGCCATGGTCCCTCTGCAATCTCGAGGCTCCGCGGCTCCAACGCGAGCGGGGGCAGGGCCAAGGGGGCGGGGCCGCCACCGGCGCGAGCTGCGGGCGATGAGTGCAGGGTGCGCGTGCAGTTCTCGCGCCGCCGCTGAGGCACGGCCGCGGGAGTTTGGGGGCGATTATTGACCCCCGAATCTTTGCTCCTTCTTCCGGACCCACCTCCGGCCCGCGGTGTCCGAGGTTAAATAGTGTTCTCACCGGCTGCCCGCCGGAGGAGGCTTCGGTGTTCTCGGGCTGCTGTCCCAGCCGTTGGGCCACCCCAACGAGCAGCGCCCGGGAGGCCGCGCGTCCTCTGCCTCGTCCCCTCTGGCCGCGATGGCCGCGCTCCTCCTTCTCCTGCAGCTGCTCGCTTGCTGCCGCCGGAGCTCGGCGGCGTCCCCTGTCCGTCTCCAGCCGTCACCCCTGCGGGTCAGCTGCCCGGGCCCTCACGGCCAAGTCTTCCAGCGGCAGGACAACGAGCACAGGGTGTCGTGCCTGTGGAACAGCACCGTGACCCTGCGTTACCAGCCCGCCCCAGGAGCAGGGCCAGAGGTAGAGGGCGAGGAGGGGCAGCCACCTTGCTGCCTCTGGTACCTGAACTCGGCCTTTGTGAGGAACATCTCACGCTGGTCAGGCCAGGTGGTGCTGCAGACAGGACAAGCTCCCTCACCCGGGGCCTCCAGCCTTCTTACAGTGCAATGCTCGTCTGCCTCCTGCACTGCACCTGAGTGCTTTCACCTCAACGTGAGCGTCGAGATCTCGGGGCAGGATATGCGTCTGTTCGTGCTTTGGCCGCAGACACACATTATCCATGTGTGGCAGCCGGTGGAGCTGGGCTGGTGTGCACGCCTCAAGAGTGCTGGCTGGCAGTACCGCTTCAGCAGTCAGGGAGGCATCCCCTCGACCCTTCTCCTTCCCAGCAGTGAGTACCAGAACACACCATCACCTGCTGTCTACCCAACAGTTGAGTTGCAACAGACGTGTGCCACCTACTACAGCTACCGCTTAACTGTGCGCTACGGGCACCCTGGGATCCACGTTGCTTGGGTCAGTATTGAGCAGATGCCTCGCATAAGCCTCAACCTCTCTCTCAAGGTGGAGCCTGACTTGCTGCGTGTCCTCAGTATCAGCTCCAAGCTCCTTAGTGTTCCTCAGCAGCCCCTCAGCTTATCCTGGTGGCTTCAGCCCCTTAGCCTGAATACACTCGCCTACAGACTGGTGGACACACAAGCTATAGGAGGTTGGCTCTGCTCTTACAGTTCATTTACACTGCCAAGCAACTTCTGTGCCATTTCTACACCTCAGAGCCTGGATGAGATAGTCGTGGCGAGCATTTACTTCCATGCTGATGGAAAGAGGGTTGAGGAATTGATGGGGGAACTGCACCTGCTCAATGGTACCCTGAGCATAACTTCTGGCAAAGAACCTCCCATCCATGTCAACCTTTGTCCAGGGAAGACGAACATCAGCACTTATATTTTCAGGTACAATCAGGGAACATTTTTCACATCTAAAGACACCAACAGCACTATGTCCACAGATCGCCCTAACACACGTACTGTGTTCTACCAACACAAGGAGCTCTCCTACTTACTCGCCATAGAGTTTGTGGCCTTACAGTGGTACAAGTTCAAAATGTACCTTTATATGAACCAGAAGAGGGCTTTGATTAGGTCTCTGGCAGAAAAAGATCTCGATGTCCACATTTTCAGCAGTGGCCGTCCTTCTTTTCTGCAGAACTTCACTTATTTAGTGTGGTTTATCCCTGCACAACATCCGATGCTACAGTGCGAGTGGACCTTCTATCTGCAGCTTTTTGGCACCAAAAAAGACCATATTGTCCAGAGTAGCACATACACATACAACGACCATGTAAAAAATGCCACGCGTTTTGTCCGTCGCTCTGCTTTACCCTTTGATGCAGAGAAATACACGGGGTTTGTGGCAAAAGTGAACTGCACCAGCAGTGCACCTACACCGGCTCTTTTAAGCGTCAGGGTCAACAACCATACTGCAAAAACCATAGAAGCACCAGTGATTTGTGAGAAAAAAGAGTGTAAGATAACCAGGTGTTGGATTCAGAGACCTGACCCCAGATCCTTTATCTTGTACAAGAAGAGGGCATTATCTTTCTACCTCTTTGTCAGGTTGAATGTAGACTGCTACACTGGCATATCTATCAAACCCCTTTGGCGAGTCTATCCTGCTAAGGACATAAAATCTGAGCCGGACTGGTCACATCCAGTAGACACTTCTGCAATGTTTGGCATAGAAATGATACATTTAACTGTTCCCAGTAATACTTTAGATTATGGGTTGTATTTGTTTTTGTTCACTGCTGAGGTACTCGCAATTAGGACCACAATAGCCCTCAAGGCCCGTGATATGATTTTTGTTCAGATTGAGAGAGCTGATCTAGTGGCAAATATTTCAGGAGGCTCAGTCCGCACAGTGGGTTTCTCCGAGAGCTGGACTCTTGATGGCTCTGAATCCTCTGATCCTGATTCACAGGAAGGACCGTTCATATTTACTTGGTACTGCACTAAAGACGCGGCAGACTATCAAACCATGAAATTCATACTGAAAAACAGATGCCATCCATTCCAGAAAGATTTGAGATGGATAACACCCTCAGGTCCCGTTCAAAAAATACCACCAGAATCCCTCCCGGGAAGCACCTTATACTACTTTCGCCTGGTGATTCAAAAGGGCAGAAGGAAGGCTTATGCTGATCAAGTTGTAGAGGTGGATCCTGGCCCCCCACTCATTCTGGATGTGAAATGCCTTGAAAACTGTGGTAGCTCTTTAATTCCAACAGAGAGATTTGTCATGTCTGGAAAATGCTCAAACTGTAAACCAAGTAACAAGCCACTATACTACTGGTCCCTTTTTTCAGACACCTCTAAAGAAATTCATTTTGATTGGGCTTCCAAAACATCAACGGGGAGGTCTGGGGCTTACATATCTATACATGCTCTGACTTTCAAAAAGCCTGCATATCACTCCTACGTACTTCACGTCAGAGTAACTACCTGGGATGGTAGGACCTCATCCGACAGAAAACCCTTTGCGGTAAACACTCCACCTCGGGCCGGCAGGTGTAACATCAGCCCACGCCACGGTATAGCCTTTCTGACAAAATTTGTTGTTAAGTGTAAAGGATTTTCTGACAGCCATTTACCTCTGACATATAAAGTGATTGTAGCTTCTGACGTACCCCAAACTACCATGGTAACTTCTGTGGTGGAAAACACATTTGGCACAATTCTGTACTTTGGTTCTGAGCCTAAAACTCCTCCATCTTTTCTCCCAATTGGAGTGCCCTCTCGCAGGTACACTTTGATACTTTACGTTCAAGTCCGTGATTCCATCGGGGCATTTACCCAAGTAAGTTTACGTGCCTACGTAAAGAACCCACTTAAAACTCAATCCCTTCCAGCTGTGTTTCATGAACTGCTGGCCTCAGCAAGCCGTTTAAGCGCATCGACATCTGCTCAGCAGACTGGGGATCGTCTTAGAGCTGGATATTTGACTTATCTTGCAGCCTCACTCTTAAACTATGTTAAAGACACACCAACTGTCCAGCTCCCTCAGGCTCCGCTTCGGGAAACCGTGGTTAAAACAGTCTTGAATATTTCAGTAAATAGCATTATGGAAGTCAACCAAGTAGTGGCTGTTCTTTCTGAAGTCACAGAGGCAGTTGAGAAAATGAATGTTAGGTCACTAGACCTTGCCATTGGGAAACTGACAGAAGTAACGGGAATTCTGAAGAGTCAGAGGAGTCGGATCCATTGGTCTGAGGAAGCAGAAATTCAGACCAGTGGAATACTAAGATGCTTGTCCAACGTCCTGAGAGCTGATCTTCTGCGCCTCAAAAATGTCAGTGCAAATGGAATTCAACATGTTTTCTCCATCATGGAAGGTGTAACAGATATAGTTTTCTTGGGAAAAGTCCCTGGAGAAATAGAAACTCTAATGGAAACAGGACACTGGAATATCACTCTGACAAAAAATGAAGCCTGGAACATTACAAGTGCTTTGCCTGCCACATACACCTGCCAGAACTGCTTTTATCCAACACTGGGGAAAGGAGATGATTCAGGATTGACCCAGGATACTGTATTTTCGACTGCTATTTTTGAGTTTGATGAGAGCCCCTTCCCTTGGTTAGGTTACACATCAGATATCATATCAACGGTCTTGGGGTTTAAAGTGACAGCGACCAAGGCTAATGGGGATCTACTTCCAGTCATGCCTGAAAGAGCGGACATTTTTCTTGCCAGGAAAGGTCGACTTACAACTTTTCAGTTAGTAATGGGACCCGATAAAACAGACGCTTACACAACTGGAGGATTTAGTTTGGAGGTCAATAAAACTACCATGAGCATATACTTCCAGATCATCACAAAATTAAAAGCTACTTTCAAGGTGCTGATATTTGCAGGTACCAATCTCACTCATGCTCAGCCCGTGGCCTCGTTTGCTGCTTTTCACAACAAGCCAACAGTTGCAAGAGGAAATGAGACAGGCATTGCTGACTGTAGCATTACAGGTCCCTATATTGTCTGTCTCCCACAGTCCCTGCTGACAACCATAGTGCAGGAAAATGGCATAAACACTCAGAACATCTCCGTTGTCTTGGAGACACGCTATGTCTTAAGGTACCCAAACCGGAAACTGGTGGGCATATTCATTTTTAATGACCACTGCCTATTTCTGGATGGGATTCGAAGTCAGTGGAGCAAAGACACATGCAGGGTTGGCTCCTTGACCAACTGGCAGAGGGTACACTGTGTCTGTGACTCCAAGAGGAATCGCAGGAGTCTGTCACCACTTCCTGCATCCAACATCAAGTTCCTGGCAGCCAAAGTAGTAGTTCTTCCTAACACAGTAGATCTGGGGAGAAACCTGATAGCAGACATACCTAAAAACCCACTGACCCTCATAACAGTGCTCTCTATTTTTGCCGTCTACTTACTTCTGTGCTGCTGGGCCATAAGAAGAGACAGGGTTGAGAAGGAGATCAAGTACATTATCGTTCTGCCAGACAATGAGGCCTCTGATGCAGGGAGCTTTTTGGTCACTTTGTACACAGGCAGTCGCTGGAATGCTGGGACCAAAGCAGAGGTCTTTCTGCAGCTCATCGGCCAGCATGGGAGGAGTAAATTCCGTTGTTTATGGCACCAGCCTTCTCCAGCTTTCCAACGGGGAAGCGTTGATTGCTTTCTGATAACTACTAAGAAAGACTTGGGAGATATTCGTTCCTTCAGGGTCAGGCTCAATAACGAGGGCATAACTCCAACCTGGTTTTTAAGCAGAGCTGAAGTTGAGAACGTGTCCACCAGGAAGGCCTGGTTCTTTATGTGCAGAAAATGGCTTTCCGTTGACAAGAACCAACCCTTCCGAGACTGGAAATTTTCTGTCACAGACCCCCAGACACCTCTACCCAAATTTGGCTATTTTCTTATTAATTTTAACAGGAGACTGACAGAGTACCACCTATGGCTCTCAATTTTTGCTCCTGTTATCGCTGGTGCTTTCACCAGGTTCCAGAGGTTGTCTACATTTTTAGCAGTAATATTATTCACCTTGCTTGTTAACATTATGTTCTTTAATGCTGAAAAGGATGAAGAAACTCCAGTATACCTGAGGTATTTGAGATCAATAACAGTAGGAATTGAATGTGCTTTGCTTACCCTCCCCGTGGAAATGTTAATAATTGCCTTATTTAAGTATTCCCAGAAGGACCCTCCTCCTGTTGTGACTAAGATGTACCCAAAGGTAGATTCTAGGTACTGGAATAATTGCATAATATCTGAAAAAGATGCAAATGTAATTGACACAGAGGAGCAGACGATAACTGTGAATTCCCCTCAGGTGGGTAGAAAGTCCCAGAAGTCAAGTCCCAATTTTGCAGAAGGGGGCATCTTTTCCAAAGGAAGGCAACTAAGCACTACCATCAGGCAGCTTCGCAAGATCCCAGACACTGAGCCCTTGCTGTGCTGGTGGTGTGTCTGTGTGGCCTGGGGACTGGTTCTGACCATAACTGTGCTCTCATCCTTCTTCATTGTGCTCTATGGTTTGTCCTATGGCTACCAGACTTCCCGAGAGTGGCTCATAGCATCTGGAACCTCCTTTGTTCAGAACGTGTTTTTCAACTCAATTCTGAAATCCTTACTTTTCTCAGCTATGAGCACAATTCGTCCAAAATATTCTGAAGACATCAGATGGGTAACTCAGGAAAAGCATGTGGAGATTAACTCGGCTGAAGAAACTAAGGGAGGTACCTGAAACTTGCTGATGTCAGAGGCACTAAGCAATATAAGCCTTTGGAAGCTGATGAAAGCAAACATGCTGAGAAGGGCAAAAATTAAAAGAAAGGCACTTATTTTCATGAAAAGTTTAATCAATCACCTTGTCTTTTTATCGCTGCTATTAAATTTTGCATATTCCACTACAGCCAGTCCCTGAGTAGAAGCTGCTTTCAAAAAACTTCCCCCACCCAAGTTTTGTGGCTAAGCATGACCTTGTATCTCACGGCAGTATCAACTCCTCTGCCCAGTTCATAGAGGTGATGCCCAAGGAGCCACCTCCGAGCTGAGCATGGCTCCCACCTCTGGCTGATCATGGTGATTTAAGAGCGAAAGATAGCCTGAGAGCCGGACACACCGGCGTGTCCATCCCGAGGGCCGGGAACACCGCCGTGTTCATCCCGAGGGCTGGGGACACGCTGAGAATACCTGGGTGTTCATCCCGAGGGGTGAGGACGCGCTGGGGACAACGCGTGTCCATCAAAGCCGGAGCAGGGACTGAGGGAAGGCAGGACGCGTTAACGGGCGCACAGCGCCCCCTGCCGGCCGCCGGCCGCCCCCTGCCCCTCTAAGGGAGGCCCCGGAGCCGCGGCGTCCGCGAGCGATCCCGGAAGTGGCTCGGTGGGCACCGCGTATTGGGGAACGGGAACCGGGAACGGGAACGGGAAAAGGGGAACATCGGAAACTGGGTGGAAAGTGAGCGCCGGGGGCGGGGGGAAGTGGAACCGGAGGGGAAACGGGAGGCACACAGGAGCTCGGGACGGAACCGGAATTGGGGGGCTGGGGAGAGACACACAGGAATCGGGGAACAAAGGGGAGCTGGGGAGGGGACCGAGGAACGAGAGATGGGGGGCGAAAGGCACTGGGAGCTCCGCGGACGGAGGGGGGATTGGAAACGGGGACCTAGGGAGAGCCTGGGGGAGCCGCAACCAGGCCGACGGCGGCGGGAACCGGGAATTGTGGGGCGAACGGGAACGGGAGCCGGGCAGAGAACCGGGATCCGGGCGGGGAACGTGAGCCAGGGGAGGGGGAGCCGGAGTCCGGACGGGGGAACCGGGAGTGGGGGAGGACAGCGCAGCCCGGAGCGGGGGAAGCAGCTGCTGACCGGGCACTGCCGACCCGGAGACACTCACGGTTCCCGAGCTAGAGGCCACTGTCTTCCAGCTCTAGGCACTTGGGAGCCAAAGAATTGGATCGGTGCACTCGTAGTTAGTAAGGGAATGTAACTATATTGCTACAACTGAAATGGCACATTTTATATAAACCTTAAGACCTTCATGCTTCTGGATCCATACCAAAAGTATTTTCCTCATGCCTTGACTTCCCATGTAAATTACGGGCAGAGAAGCTGTTACAATGAAAGCATTAGTGATACCTTGTCTCACTTTGTGTCTTGCCTCAAACAGTTGTGATCTCTACAAATATGACAAGGTTATGTCAAGAGCCTGGTGAAGGCTCCCCCGCACTTTTTGTTCTGCCCAGATGCAGCAGCCTGAGGTTGTTCAGACCAAAGAAGGTTTTTGTTTGATGAGAGTTGTAGGAAAATACTTGTATTCTGCTGTTACAGTGACTTGTAATGGAGATATGCTCCCCAGGCTGGTTGAGATGCCAAGCTCTCTAGCCTATGTATCACCTTTGCACTGATCTGTTAGTAAAAATCAGTGGTTTACTGGCACAAAAATCACTACACCAAAAAAGCTGTAAAAATCCTCCAAATTCCCAATAGACAGACACAAACCTGAGATTTGGATTAAGAAATAAATTGGTTATCTATGTGGTTGCAATGGTTCGGGCTTCTTTGTTCTTTAGTCCAGGCCAGGAAAAAGCAAGAGAAGATTGGCAAGTGTATTTTGCTCCTTTTCTCAGTGCGTCGTGAAAGCATTTTCACCTGCTCTTTCTGTTTTCTTTTTTGCTGCCCATCTAACACCTGAACCATGGCGCCTCCTTTGAAGTCTGCTTTTAACTACAGGCCATAATAACTTTGCACTATGCCTTCTCCCCCAGCCGTTCGTTTGTTTTCTCATAATTTTCCTAACGAGTGAAGTTATTACTCATTAGCCGCCCTTGGAGCCATGTGTGTGTGCAGAAAGGAAGCACACATTTAAATCTGGCATGACACATCACGGTGTTTTTAAGCCTTACCTACCTAGACCTATAGCCGGCACTTTGAAAAACATGGACAACATACAATTTCTGTCAAGACCCCATCAGCTCTGCTGCTTAATTAGCTCTACTCTGAGCCCACACTTTCCTTTTGGACCTCAGTGAAATCTTAGTCAGACCTGTCTGTGTTTGCTGGACAGATGGAGATCTAAAGCCAAAGAAAAGTTTATTAAATATCTGTGACATGTTGAGGATGCTGCCAATTCTTAGTGGATTTTGAGCTGCTTGAGTAAAAAGTCAGAACTGTGAACATTTTATGTGTCTGCTTTCCTAGCATGTGACCCAGGAGGAGCAGTCCACTCTGGTTATAGTGAATTCTAGGATCTACGCATCTCCATCCATGATTAAATCTGTCATGTGAGAAAAAGACACTTTTCTTCTGTTTTACCTGTGATGAACAGAGAAGTAAATTTGTCCAAAAGAACTTCTGGAAGGAAAAAGTGTAAGTATATACTCTCTGGAGAACAGACTGTGCAGAGTACAGAGCATGCACAAAAGGAATGGCCTGGCACTCAGTGATGAAGTAGGTCTTCAGCTATCTAAGAACAAATATTTCTCTATGTCCTCCAGAGAATTGTGGAAGTGGTTCTTGTACACGTGCCTCGATACCTGTTTGATGCATCAGGTGTTGAAAGAAGTGCAGCCTCAGTACCTGCATATTTTTTAGGCAAAGTACTAGTTGGGAAGCCAAGTCTTTCTGACAGGGGCGAACAGAGTAACCTGAAAACATTGCTAAAAATTCAGGAAGCTTTGTGCCTGCCTGAATACACCTTGTTCCATCTTGCTACATGGCTAGAAGACAGGAATTTGACATAGATGTATGTCAGGAAGTTTGGAAACTGCTAACCCCTGACTAAAAGACTTAATTTCCACTGTAAACTGTAACTGATGAAGTGACCTTGGTGTGAAGGTGTGAGACAAGGAACCCATTTGCAAGTTTTTGTGACAGAACTCCCAGCAAGTGCCCTGGAAAGGAAAACTTTCTAAGGGTTGGGTGACTGTGGGCTTTGCTCTATCAGATGTGCTGCCAGTAGATCTCTCTGGTGCTCTTCTGTGCTTACTGTTCACATCAGATGGGATAACAACCCTTGAGGAATATGTCCCAGAGGAAATGATTATGGCTGCAGAAAGTGTGCTGGGCTGTGTGCATTCAGCAGTTGTAGGTATAGTAGTGACAGGCCTGTCTTTATTCCCAGGCTTTCTTAAAGCTGGCACTCTTCACCCCATACCCCTCACCGCTCTGGGAGTTTGCTTTTCCTTCTGGATAGTTTTGCTTTATTTCATTCCACAGTCCCCAACTCGAGCTCAGTCCTAACAAACCGAGAGCTGCAGTCACACTTTACTGGAAAGAATTCCCTTCCCCAGGTATGTTAATGCTGAACATCTTCCTGGTCCCAGGAGAAAGTGGGCACTGCCTCCACAGCAGGGACATTGTCACATGCAACCCCGTGTAATGGGGCTGAGTCTTTCCTTACAATCCCAACTTTGCTTTCTGTAGGGAGATTAATCACTGGAGCTGTATTTCTTCATTTTAGGATTATGTGAAGTGGCAGTATCTTATTTCCCAAAATACCATGTTAGCCTCTCCTCCTGTATTTCCACAAAATCTTTGTGTTCCTATTTTAAACTCTATTGGAAAGTATTGCACTAAGTTTAGATTGTGCTTAACCAAGCTGATACTTACAGTGGTACATGTGTGGCCCTGCACTTAACTTTTTTTTTAGGACAACTTAAAAAGTAATAGTCATCACTTATATATTAATAGAGCAACTTGCTCTTCCCCACTATGGCTATTAATGTAACAAATTTCTAATAGGGAGCTGCAGTTTGGAAGGGAGACAAAATGAGTTCAGGACAGAGGGTTACTATGGCTGTAGGTTGATTTTTTTATTGTGGCTGTACCAGAGGGAGATTTAATGAAATCTGACCTCAGGTCTGGTTTTTCCGTTTTGGCAAAGAATAACTGTGATCCAGAACTGATGATCATTTTAGCAACACTTCAGTGTTTGGATCTCTTGTGTTACGGGTAGATGATGCCTTGTGCAGCCTTCCTGTGTGAAGCTTTAAATTCTCACCTAATTTGAGGTTCTTACTAAATGCTGTCTAATTTAGAGCAGGTTGCATGTCATCTCTGAGTAGGGGGCTCTTGGGCTAGGTTTTTGTTGCGTGTTGGTTTCTCAGCTTTGTTAAATTGTGGATCTTAGGTATAGATGCCTTTTTGAGATTCATCTTGTGTTCAGAAAGCCTTTTTACCTAAGGAAGGGGTTTGATTTGCTTGTCTGGGTTACTCCTCTTTCCCTTTTACTGTTCAGAAGACACACTGGCTTTCACACCTGTGATGACCTAGACTGTTTATCTGCTGCTGTCCTGGGGAATCCATGGAAGCTGTTGTTAGGGAGTGGGGCTTGGGGCCTGCTCTGTGACCCATGGCTAGAGGGAAGCTTGCAGGGATCTCTGTTCCTTCCAAGCAGAGAAAGCATAGCAATGCCAGCACAACCCCCAGCCTGGGGGGAAAAGGTGCTGCAACAAGTCAAGGTTTAATTCAATCAAGTGATCTTTGGGAGAGTGAGTAAGGATGAAAGTTCTGAATGGCGACTCTTGGTGAAATTACAGTCCTGGGCTAATTCATGCTGAACCCAAGGTAAGTCACCTCAAAGGAAGAGCAGGGAGGCAGCCACAGGTGACCTAAACATGCCTTCAGGGCTGTAGCACGAAGGAATGGGAGGAACTGAGTTGTTCACCTGGGGATTAACTAGAAAGTAAGAAGGTTCTGCTGTTTTATCTACTACCTGATCAATTAGGCAGCAGATTGTTTTTCTGAAGAAGGCAAGTGCATTGCTGGTGCTGAAGTGTGTTTAAATATCTGTCACATCAAACACTGGCACATGCCAGGGTATGAACTCCTGCCCTTCTACTAGAGAGCACTCCTTCCTGTAGAAAATCAAGCTGTGACTATTTTAATAGGTTATTGCCATCAGCGGTGGATCCTGCAGGAAAATCCTGGCAAGTAAAAGAAACAAGGGTTTTGTAGGGGAGGATTAAGGGTGTGTCAATGTTAGTTTTATCTGATAGCCTTTCAAATCAGTCTGCATCTGCTTATAGGCACTTTGTTTCTCCTATGGTTTCTCTAGTTTATCAGTGACTCAGAAATACAGGAGTCTGCTGTGGAGTATTAAGAGGGGCTTAACCTATGTATTGTAAAGACTTGTGCTAATGAGGTTCGAAGCAAAGAAAATCAGATTACTTATCTGTGCTACTACTTTGTCGCTGACCCTGACAATTTAAGGGTGATTTATGGTTTCTGGCATGCCTTCCAGGCCTCTTAGCAGAGTGCTCCAAGCAGAATTGCCCTGAAGTCTTTAGGAGTCTCCAGAGAACTGGACTGAGAGTCATTTCTCCACATCTATATCAGGTATCAGTTACAGACAGCACTACCCAACCCGTGCCTTTCTTTTACTGCAGTTATTTACTTACTATAGCACTGAAATCTGTGTGCTTCACCTTTTGCCAGGACATGTGAGCCAGTCCTGCAGCACTCTAGGCTTGACCTGGCAGGTTTCTGTGGAGCGTGTTAGTTCAGTGGTTACCCAAGCATGTGGGTAACTGTGCTCTTTCCAGAAGAGCTGGGCATGTGCATCAGGTAAGGATGTGTTCAAGTACCTTGTGGCTTCCAGTCAGAGTGCCAAATGCTTGGGCAGAATTCAGTTCTAGACAAGCTGTTGTCAAAGACCTGTTCAGCATGTGTCAGCCAGACAGACCTGTGACATGTTCCTGGGACATGGTGCTGCTTCAGAACTTTCCAAGGAGAAAAAAAAAATTGTGGTAGCACCTGGTGATGATTTGGGTTGCTTGTGGTCACAAATTTTCCTGTCATTATTAAGAAGGGATTAGTGCCCTAGACTTTCTCCTCAAGAGATCCTTTATCCTGCTGCTGGTTTGCTAGAAAGAAATGAGTTCTCCCTCTGCTTCATGTGTCTGGAGGGCAGACAGACACCTTGCTGCTAAGATGGTGTGCAGGGCCAAACTGATGAGCTGACATTGTGATAAATCAATGTCTGTCTCAGATGGGTTTATAGCATAAAGACATGGTTATTCAAAGCAAATGAACTTTTTGGAAGCGACTCTTTGGGAGAGTGCATCTTGGGACTTGCCTGCTTGGTGGTTTAGACTGAAGGTGTGAAGCACATGCATAAACTTGCCATTAAATATCTTTTGTCAGAAGGAAATGGCTTTACTTTGTTGTATAGCAAACTTTACTTCTGAATGGGAGCACTCATGTTGAAATCTGTGCATTCACTGACCTCACACCTTTAGCTAGTGACCTTAACTTTCCCAAGTGCTGATGTGTAGGCAAGCTCTCGGGACAAATGATGTTCCCAGTGAAATAAAACTTGGTACAGCTGCTACCAGTGACTTGTAAGCTGGGAGTAAAATGGAAAGCATCATAAATTCATCTGTGCCTTGCAGGCAGGATCATATGCTTTTCGACTGGCATAGCCAAAAATGTGTTTGTACATAGATATCATTCCTTCCCAGTGGTAGGCATTGAACAGATTCTGTTCTACATGCCAATGGTCTGTGAGAGAGCAGGTGTTTCTATATCTAACATACTTCAGCTCTGAACCCAGGGCTGTTATTTAAACTTGGGATCAGGACATATTCATTCCAACGTCTATGACCTTCACTGCCATAAATACTTCTTTTTTGTTGTTGTGGTTCTTGGTGTTTTGCATTATTTTAAAGAAAAGGTCACCATTATAGTCTTCTCTATTTGATTCAAGTGACTTTTCATACTCTACTTCTTTTGGGTTAATGACTTCCCCTTTTTAAGAATGATTACAGAAAATTGCATACAAGTGTTCATCTGAATTTCATTCCATCAAGTGGGTGTGTTGGTGTTGCTGCTGGCTACCTGCATAAAAGGTAAAGTTAGGTATGCCAGGGGGACCTAGCTGGTAATCTTAAAATGCAGGGTTCAAAAAGTAGACTTCTTTGCTGAGTTAGTGCATAGCTTGAAGAATCCAAATTTTAATATACAGGGAGAAACGGGTAGCATGTACATGCCTTACAACTAACTGACAAATCTGAAAACATTTGAGTTGATTAAATGGTCTCAAGCATCCCTGTGAGGTAGGGAAAACATATGATATCCAAGGGTCATATAATTTGTGAAAAAATATAGTTTCCTAAGGTGTTCTTAAGGTGAATATATTTCTTAAACCAGTGTCCAGCCCCATTTGTGTTACATTTGAAGAACTCTGTGCTACTGAAATGCCAGGAATGGCAGTGGAAAGGCTGGTGGTAAAGGAGTGATGAGGTAAGGGAGATAATTTCCAAAATTAAGTTTCAGGGTTTAACAGGCTAGGACTTTCTGAACTGGGTGTCTGTCATGAAGCTTCTGTAGCCTCTGAGGACCTCCCTGTTCTTCTGGAACATTAGATGACAAGTAGTCCCAGCTCTGCTTCACCTTGCCCCTAGTTCACCTTGTCAGCAGATGTCTCTGAGGATTCAGTTTCACCCTGTCGGGCAAGCAGAAATAGCAGCTTACTGTCACCAAAAGAGGGATGTGCAGGTCCCTCATCTCAGCCCTGCCTTTCTGCTGGTGCTGCAGTTCTGCCTCTTACCTTGTGCTACTGTTAGCAGCTGTTGGATTCCCCTGCAAGCCAATTTAGTTCCTTAATGCAATATGAAAAAAATATTGGAAGAAGAAAATTAAAGAGTATTTTTTTGTTACTGCATTAGTAACTAGTGTGATGTAATTAGACTGAAACCACGGACCAAGGTGTTGGACGTTGGGTACCAGCTGCCCATTCTCTGTGTTTTGGGATGTTTTAGATCACCTCTGGTCCCAGCCTGTAGGCTGCATGGTCACCAGCTGGGCATTCAGGTTGGAGTGTGTTAGGTGTGCTTCTGGAGCGCATCTTTTGGTTTATTTTTTCTGAAACCCTCTGGTTTGTGTGCTGTGAGACTGCTCTGTGGTGCAAACCTGTGTGGTAAAGAGGGACAGTCAGGCAGTTTGTTCCCAAAGAAAACCCCTGAGCTGAATCATAAATAAGGACGTGGCCTTAGTGAAGCGAATCAGCTCTGCAGGGAAAGGGTCTGGCATTGGCAGGGCTGGCATTGGCAGGCTGTGGATGTGCTCAGCTGGGAGCACACACAGCCTGCCTGCTGAGATACCACCCAAACCCAGGTTCCTGGTGCTCACCTTCTTCACAGCCTGATGCCAGCTTGCTTCTCTTCCAAGAGCTGACTGGTTTGCAGCAGAACACTGTATCATGAAAAGTGTGAGGGTTTTTAGCTAAAAGCTGAAGTTTTCTTGATAACTGCAATGTGAATCGTGTACAAGAAAATGGTGCAGGTGAGAGAAGATACCCAGTTTGCAGACAAGCAGCCACATTTCTTTCATGGACTGGTGCAATTTTTGGGCATGCACATGGTTAGCTGTGCTTAATAGGATTGTTGATACAGACTAAAATCAATCCTAAAAGCCTACTTGCCACACCATATTTTTGGAAAAAGCTCAGGGTGTGACTCTCAACTAATATTAGTGGTATTAGTGAAGGGTAAGCTTCCAAAATGTAAATCAATGGCCAGGATTTTAAACAAGTAATCTGTTAGCACCAAAGCTGATGGAGCATGACTTCCTACATGTTGTATCTTGAGACTGATGGTCGCACCTTTGTAGTGAGGCCTGAAGTCTGTCAGAAAGATGGACAATAACTTTCCCCTGTGCAGATTCTCCTATTTATAGAAATATACGGGTATTCTCCAGGAGGATAAAGCAGAGTCTTCCCCTTCTGCCTATTTTCATAAAAGTTATAGGACCTAGACTTTTTTAAAGGTGTCTGCTCCTTTTTCCCATGTGGCTGGAATGGGCCAACACTTCATCGAGGTGATTCCATTGGCATAATTTCCATAGAAAGCCAGATGGGAACAGGGAGCCAGGAGTAAGCTTCCAAAACTCTATTCCAAGGTGAACCAGAAGCAAAGAAAAAGACAGTCTTTTCATTGCAACACTTACCTTCCTGGTACCTGCCTCCTGAGTGGGGTCCCAAACCTTTTCATGACTCCAGTTTGAGGGAGGAGATGGGCACTGCAGAACTGGGTTGGAATTCTGCACAGCAGCAGATAGGGAACAGTGTCCTGGGAGGCACTTAGGGAGTATAGACCTCAGCTGAGCAGAGGGTTTTTAAGATTGCAACCATGTGCTTTGTCACCTGAGTTCTTTCATGGATGTTCCAAATTAATAGGTGAACTTTATAGTTAGGCTCTCAGTCTGCAATTCATAGACCTGTCTAAGGAATTTGAAAATTTAACTGAGACCTGGGAAACCAACTTGATTTGGGAGAAAATATTTACTAATCAGGGTTTGCAATTGTCAGTTTTCTCTTGGGTTTTAATTTGCAAAGCCAGATGTCTCAGGTCACTTTAATCTTCTTGCAGATATGTTCCCAGCATTGCATTTTGAAGCTAAAAGATTTTTGTGTGTGTGTTTCTTGCAGGAAGCTTAAAAATGGATGCTCTCAAAGAAGTTCAGACAACAGGAGAGTTCAAATGTGAGCTGTGTAAGTTACCAGCCCCATACAAATACTATGGGTGGATGGCACCAAACTCATGCTCGATTGTGTAAGTGCCCTCTGAGATCACAGACTTAGTTTCTGCTATGGGCATTAGAATCCTTGTACTGTGCACTGCATGAGCCCAATAATGTGCTATATTGACCCTGAACATGAGGCTTGGTACTTAAAGTGATCTCCTTTTTCCCAAAGGGAAGGAATGTTAAAAATTGGCGGTGTTGGTAGGAAAGAAAACAATCGGGTTTTGTGCCCTGCTTCAATACCATGCAAAAATTTGTATTTAACCTATTTCCTAGCCCCACTGACAACTCTACTATACCAATATTTTCTTGCTACAATACTGCTGACTGCCAGCCTGGTATTTCTGGGAATAGCCCTCCCCTCACTGTAGCCTCCCTCAGGTGAGCAATACATACCCACAACATAAATGAAATATATATAGCAAAAACACTTCTTAAGAGCTATTTGGCATGATGTGGAGTTTTGAATAGCAGTGCTTTTTTGCGTGGATTGGACAATCCCTTGTCTGTGTGACATTAGGGTATGTGGATGTTCACTATGTGTTTATATTTTCAGGGACCGAAGCCTTTTCTCTCTCTGCTAAGGAGGGATAGTTTGACCAGAAGTTATGCAGTTAAAGCTTTGTCTGCAGACATTAAACTCCCCATAAAATAAAGCACTTTGCTTTAAATGTATAGTAGTAGTAGTTTGGTGGAGGCCATCATGGTCGACAAATCCATCAGGCAAACATGGTCAGGAACTCTCTGGAGCTGGAAGTCAGGCATGTACTCAGCATTTCACGCCAATAAGACTGCTCAGTTTCTTAAAGAATGGAAACAGCTGTTGATCACCACCTGCTGGGGCTGTTGTCCTTGGGCAGCTGTCTTTTTATCATTCCAAACCCCACAGTGCTACTGGTTTTCCCTCTTCCACTCAGCAGAGCAATGGCTCACCTTTGATCAGGTCCATTCCTGAAGAGTCTGAATGTGAATCTTAATTTAGGTTATCCAAGCTCAGTATTAACATCCCAGCTTTATTTGGATTGCTCAGGTGCCAAAAGCAAAAGAATCACAGTTCTATAGATGCTTTTAAGAAATAGCTTCATATTCCATGTTTCTTGGCTTGCTCACACGTCCCAAATGCAGTGCTGCAGGAAATGTGCTGGACAGGAGGCCTTGTCCAATGGCTCTGCACTGACAAGGGCTGGGAATCCTGCAAGGGGAGCTTTGCAAACACAATCCTGTCTTTCTACCCCAGGGACTTGTTGACAGGGTGATCTGCTATGGTAAGATGCCTGATCTTTCGTAACAGTGGAAGGCTCTGGCCGTATGATTTTCTGTTTGAGTGGACAGAAAAAGGAGAGAGGAACACAGTGCTGGACACACTCCTGCACACACTTGTGTGTGTACGGAGGCAAGGAGAAGGCAGTACGAGTTGACAGAATACCTTTTATCCATATTATTACCAGAATCCAAGTTTGATTTAAGCCCAGGAGTAAGCCAGGTGTCCTTGCTGGGTGGTGCCCTGTGCAGCCAGACACTCAACTGACTTCTGTATTATTTTGCCTAGAGCTCCCAGAAAAAAATAAAGCTTTCGTTTTTCCCAAGCAGGTTGCCAAATTATTAATAAATACACTCCCTCAACACCCTAGAGCAAGCAGTACAGTCTGTGACATAAAGTAAGCACACTGGAGGTGACTGCAAGGCTCTCTGCCAGTAGCTCCTGCTTTCAGGAGGTGGGGACCTCAGCTTTACAGCAGTGACATAACCAAGAGCAGTAAAACCTTTGTATTTTATACTCACATGCATGCAGCTTTGGAAGAGAACTTCTGATTAAAAGCTGTGCAATTGAAATGGTGACTTGACAAGGTACTGCAGTTGGCCTAGCTAAAGAGTGCCTGTCATAAAAAATGCAAGATAATTACTTTAAGGTAGAGCATTGAGAAAAACTTAGTAAGATGACATTGAGAGGCTCACCAATTGCTCTACTTTTGGAAGAGAGATAGAAAATGCAGTATAGGACTGAAGGCAGCTGCAGAGTTGAAGGTTTTGAAGAGAAAATGAGCTGCAGAGCTGCTGCATTGCCTCATGTCCAACAGCAGGATGAGCACATCGAGTACAAACGGCTGATAACTTTTCAGCTGCCACGATTTCCCCCTCTCAGCCGTCCTCTACTATGAAGTATACGCTTCAAAGCCTGAAATGATTCTTTTACAGGCTTTTGGAAGAAGCCTATATCATGAAGTATCCTTTCACCCCTGACAAGGACAAGTTCCTCTTCATTGGGTCTCGTTGCAGTTTGTGTAGCAGAGCAGTGTGTGTTGGTACAGTAAGCAACAAGTAGAACAAGTGCTTCAATCATTTCTTTTTGTTCCAGTCATGGTGACCTGTCAGAGAAAGATCAAGCAGCAAAAACCCAAGCAGTCCATTTTAAGGCAAACCACCCCCCCTTGTCCTACCACTACATGCATGTTAGTTGTACATAATTGCATGTTCTTGTGGATTCTGCCAGATGAAGCTCTCAGTATTAAATTAAAATGTGAGTGTTCTCTTTATGGATGAGCACAGTCCAGCCCCTCAAGCACAAGGATTGCTCTTTTCTACTTTCTTAGCGCCCGGAAATGCAAGGGCAATATAGATCACACTGTACCAACAGTAGGTTGGGGTTTTTTTCCTCTAAAGGGAATGTAAATGTCCATGGATTGTTAGGTTTGCATTCACAGCACAGGGTTGTCATCATATTTGCAAAAGTTAACGTTTAAAGTGAGCAGGGAAGAGAGTTGTACCATGCCACGCTTGCTCTCTGAAGAAGAATGAATTTAAATAGCAGCTGGAAGGCAACCTTAAACTGTGAAATCTGAGTGCAGTCCAGAAAGGTGGTGTAAAATTACAGTTGTCTTAATTCCTTCTTCTCAGTGCAGAACTGGCCCCTTTGTTTGCTGTGAATCTCAAATTTTGGGTGTTGGGCAGACACAGCCAGAAGGATGTTGGCACACTTGGCCCAGTTTAGTTGCAATTCTGACTTGTGGGTGGTCAGCACCAAGGATGGGCTAGGAGGAGCATGCAATAGCACCTTTCTCCTGATTGGGCTTGTTTCCTTGTTAAAGAAATTTCTTACCTAGGTTTCCCACAGCAGAGTGTCAGGCATCCAATTTCAGGAAAAAAAGGTTTAATAATTGAATGGTGCAGCTGCAGGAACAGCTCAGGCTGCTTCCTCCAGGAGGGGCCCTGAACTAAGGAACCCCTGGGCTTTTACACCCTTACAGTCTGTGCACCCATTCCCATGGGGAATTTCGGGTCTGGGGTCTTCCTGCAGTTCATTGGCTCCTGCACAGTCTTGGGGTGATGCAGGGCCCTGAGCCCTTCATTAGGAAAAGGATCCGTGCCCATTCCCAGCTTGTTGCTGGGGGCTCCAGTTGTTTCCTGCCATCCAGGGCACAACGTGCAACTGGCACTGGGAGCTTGCACACACAGCTACCTGCACTGGGAGTATTTCTCCACATCCTATCTCTGAAGTCTCTTCTGACATTTAAATGACCAAAAATCACCAAAAGTGATTGCAGCTCAGAGGGTTTGGGGTTTTTTTCCTATTCTGAAGCTACAAGAGGGAGTTGTAGGCTCTGACTAGGTGAAGTGCCAGCTCTCTCTGGTTGTGGCTGTGGTGGCTGGGCTCAAGTTTCCAGAGCCAGGTTGCTCAGGGCAGTTGTGTGGAGGCAAAGCTCACATGAGCAGGATCTTCCCAGTGGCACTGTCCCTGCTGTGGGCTCCCTCCCACACCCAGGCCAATGTGGAGCCAAGTGCAGCTACTCAGGGAATTTGGACTTAGGGGTTTGATTCCTGCCCTGACACGCCAGGTTTATCCTTCCTTTTTAACTGCAGAGGATTGGCAACACAGACACATTTGGGACAAACTTGAGCGTATTTAACTATTTTCCTTCCCAAATGAAGTGTCTTGAATTTAGGGAGAATTCAGCAGATATTTCTGAGTGTGGCAGTTCGAGCTGTCAGAAATAGAGCATTTCAGCCTCTCAGGGTCTTTGCACACACTGTGCTCTTCTGAACGAAGGTGGGGCTTTTTCTTTGAAAAGCTGTGTTTGTTTCAGTTAACCTAGGCCTTGGCAATGCATAGAAGATACTTGCAATGAGTTAATGGTAGCCTCTTCTATTCTTTTTGAAAATCCTGCTTATTTTGCCTATTGTGGAAATTTGTCAGTCATTTACTGCTTGTTATCTGAGTTTTCAAGATTTCCCTGATGGTATCACTCAAAGTAAAACATTGATTGTAAATAATTGAGAATAAATTTCTTACCAAACTGGCCAGGCCAGATAGTGAATCACACATATGACTATGGTTTCAAAATGTATTTAGCAATACTGCTTAGGCAACATTGAAGGAGATCTGCAGAAATGATAATTAGTGCTTTAAACACCCACACCACAAAGTAAGTAAACACATACTATTCCTCTTCATGTGGGGAAAATTAAAAGTCCAGAGAAATAAAAACTTATCCAAGGCAATAGAGAGAGATAAAGTTAGTATAGTATCTCTGTATTGGTTGTGGTTCCTGCCTGTGCTTGACCCAAGTATATCAATTCACCCCTGGGCTGAGTTAAATGTTAAAACACAGGAATTGAAGCTGAAGAAAATCATACTTTCTTGGGCCTCTTTGGCAAAGAAGCTGGACCAAAGGCTTTAGTGACAGGTTGCTTTTAATATTATGGTAATTCAGAATAGTATTGGGCTAATGTGTGGCGAAATTAACACTTTTCTGACCTTGGATTTGGCAAAGGGATTTTAGCTAGCTTTTGTACCTAAGGAGGCTTAGAGACAGATCAGATTTTAGGCTTTTCATGAGACAACCCATGCTAGCTGAAGTGTATTTCCTTATAGTTGCTGTGCCAATAAAAGTCATGACTTAGCAACTGTTCTGTATAGTGCTCATAAACTTAAATATCTTCAAATAGGCTCTGAAGTTTCACTCAGTTAATCTACTTCAATCATTTGGTAGCCTGTATCACCCTGGTCAAGTCTTTTATCACAGTGCCTTGGTAAGTGCCATTAGTTCTGATCCAGCTGGGAATAATTCTAATGATTATCTGTAATGTCTTAAAACACATCAAAACTCCACAAAAAGGAAGATAATAGAAATGCTTTTAAAAGTCCTTGGGCAGGTTGAGTGCCCTTCTTCCTATTACCCTTTCAGAAAAGGGGAGAGGAAATTATATAATCTGACCATATTAGCAATTTAAAACAGTTACTTCTGTTTTATTGCAACCCTTTCTAAAGACAGGGAAAAAAGGTAGCTTTTGGAGAAGAAAAGAGGAAAGGGGGCAAGTTTCATCCCTTATTGCTCACCTCAGCAGAAGGTGACTGAGCACTGACCTTGGACATGATTGTAGGTATTAAGTGATAAATGTAACACTACAGCTGCTTCCCACTCAACTTCCAGTCATGTGGGGTCAGTCCTGGACACAGATGGGCAGAGCCTTTCCTTTATGTATCATGGTAAAGATACCATCCCTGTATATAATACTTTCAGACATGATTCATGTCAAAACAGAAATAAACTCTGGCAGCATGCTTTGGCAGCTCAGTTTTGCCTGAATTGGACAATTAATTTTGAAATTTGAATGCCCCCCTCCTGCCTTGGTCATGGAAGGCAGAAAACACATTAAAGAATCATCTGATTAAACACAGAACTGTACCAGGATAAGGGTTTAAAAGAAGGGCTCGACTCTACATATTAAGTTTAATTCATAGGGCTTTGAAAGAAGAGTTAGGCTCAAAATCCCAGGATTGAGAGAGCAGGACTAAGGGTACATGAACCCAGTGCTCAGGGGTGCAGTAGTTCATAGCCATGATTTGCCCAGTTCCTTTTGGCCAAAATCTGCACCAGCTGGCAACTCGTTTCAGCCAAAAGAATGCAAATTGAGCACCTGTGTTACCTGGGAGGAGCTGTCTTGACATCAGGGATCCCACCAGCAGGAACAGCCTCTCCCCTCCTTTGCCAGGGCCCAGTGGCCACCACCTGGAGCCCCGAGCCCTGGAGCTGGGGGGCTGTGTGCCATTTGGCAATGCAAGCAACAACAGCCAGGCAAACTTAAACTCTAATCTCCCCTTTTAAACTGGTAGCTTAACGTATTAGGGATACCAAGAGACAAAAAACAATAGGCTCTGGAGGTTGTGCAACTGAAATCCACTTTCAGGGCTTTTCAGAGACTAAGGCCTCACACTCATTCCTGAGTATGAAGGGGCCTGGCACTCAGCACAGAGAAGGACAATAGATGAAGAGAAGTTGTTCCTCAAGCTTCCAAGTCACATGGAAGCAGGCTTATTGTGATTTTGCTATAATTATCAGCTGAATCTGCTGCTAAAGCCCAGATAGTGACATAAGAAACAAAAGCAAGGACAGGAACAGAGGAATTGCTAAGCCAAGCTCCCAGAGAAAGGCCAGCTGCAAATGACCATGGCAAGGGGAAAAATTTGCTATTTAGGTAAGACCCAGGGAATCCCTTTCTCCCCAAAAGATGTCTGGATCTATCTAAACTGATGTCTTTATTCATGCCTAAATCCCTAAGAATAATCCATCAGCAACACCAGTTCCAGCTTACCCATGAAATCCTATTTGGAATTTGGTGATCAGCACAACAAGAGAAGCAGGGACATCAGTCTCGCCATGGAGCAAAGGAATAATACATTAATTAGTTATTCTTCCAGTTGTTCAAACTCTACATTGCAAATACATTAAAATGTTCCATCAGTTTTGCATCTTTCTATTCGATTACTAACATCTGGTTACAGCTCCTGGGGAAAAAGTAAATATTGGGTCTGTACAAGCTGTGAACAGAACAGGGATAGCAAAAATACCTTCTTTGTGCACAACAGCTTTTATACTTTGTTATCAAGAGTTCAGAGAAGAGCCATTAGCTCAAGCTTTAGTACCAGGTGTGTTTTTAGGTTGTAACCAGTGAGTACATTTATTGAGGGTAAGGGATGAAATCTCATTTGAATTGTCTCAGCTGAACAAAGTTCATTTAACTACTCCTAGATTATTGGACACCTCTGTGATGCTGATATAATAGTGGTAATTTTTAGTAGTCTCCTAGGACAATACAAGTGCATGGAGTAATGGAAGTAAGAGTAGCTTTTTTGGGAGTCATGGAAAAGATGGTCTGTTGTGAGAGCCCCCAGGACTTGGTACTGGTGTTGGTCTTTAGGCCATTTTTGTGGAGACTGGTGAGGAAGAGTGTGCTGAGGCTCCAAGTCTCACACACCACTGCAGGAATTTGGAAGATCCTCCAAGTAGGTAGAAATCTTCATCAGCCAAGATTTAGAGGAAAACTTTGCTATGTCAGCAAAACCCATGGAATCTCTTACACCTTTATTCACTCTCCGAGAATAATCCATCAGCAATACCAGCTGCAGCTTACCCATGAAATCCTATTTGGAATTCAGTGAGCAGGCCAGGAAACCCATGCATGGTGCTGGAAGGAGAAGGCAGCTGAAGGAGGGGTGTTGCTATTCCCTGGAGCAGGGAGCTGGTGAAGGTCACTTTTAACAGGAGCAGAGGGACAGTTGATTTGGGGGGTTTATTTTTCAGCCAGTTGGCTCTAACCAGACGTTAGAATTATTGAGTAAGAAAAAGTTAAATTGCTGGAATATTTCGGCCTAGAAGAATTCATTTCAGAAGAATTCTAAATATAAATGTAGTTTAATGAGACTGGAACATAAGCATTTCCATTTTGTGTATCCTGCTAGTAATATTATTTTTTTTACAGGACTGTAGTCTGTTCTGCTCCAAAAGGTTCTGCCTCCCTTGTGTGAAGGAAAACCTAAAGGCCTTTCCTTTGGAAATACAAGAAGACATGGATAAAAGGAAGCCCCAGCAGAAATCCTGCAAAAAAACGAATACAAAGCATAAATCCTGAAGGACCAAGAGTGACAGTTCTTTGGCTGGGGTTTCTCCTCTGCTTGGAGACTATCATGTTGCTCCTTTTAAAGAAGTGACCTTCATCAGCTCACTACCGACTGGAGAGAGCAACACATTTCCTTGCCCTTGGCTTGGGTTCAGACATCCCCGTGCAGTGCCTGCCGTGCCAGGGAGCAGCTCCGAGGTGCTGAGGAGCCAGAAAGGAAGGCAGATGAGCCTGCTGTCACCATGTGAAATGCTTGCAATAAGAAACCAAACAGCACAGAGCATAGGAACCATGTCTAGATCTTCACATTTGCTATTTCAGTGCTTTGTGTTGCTCTTGACACTCCTACAGTGTTAGGAAATTCCAAAACAGATTGATCTGGCTTAATTCAGTACATACCCAAGAAAGCCAGTGTACACCAATTGTTAATCTGGCAGTGCTATCCTAGTAAGATTACATTAGGGAGGTAATTTAAAGCTTTATTTTAAAGTCTAAAATAAAAGTGCTGTGAGAAAATGTCATAAATATAATATCTGACTTTTTCAATATGGTAATCTTAATGCTATCACAGCATTGAGACTTGAGACTCTGAAGGCTGGTGCTTTTGCAATCAATAAAAATATTTACAAGTCCCTTGCAATTGCAGTCACTTTTCACTTAACCTTCCAGTCCATGTCAGCATAGCAACTGGAGAGCACCCTGAATACATTTGGCTTATGCTTTACAATAAAGGTGACTTCCTTTTCGCTTTCAAAGCAGTTAATCTGGAAATAGAAAAGTTTCATTAATACACTCAATTCTTTCCTGAACCGGACAAATAAACTGCATCTATAACACGTACGTCAGAAACACAGTTTTAGGCAAAAAAAATGTAAAAAGTTATTATGGAAACAACAGTTTGTTTAGCTCGAAAATTAGCTTATTCAGTTATCTGTTTTGACTGTCTTAAGATTTAGGTGGCTTTTATGTAAAACCAGAGTCACACTCCTTAAGGATCTGTCTAGAATGCTCCCTAATCACTAAATCACCTTTTTTACTCAAGTTATTGTTGGTCATTGCTTCAGAACCTGTTAGTGCCTTGGTTAACATCTCTTTTTTTCCAACTACTCCATCCATGTAATTTGTAATAGGACAACATCTAAAATAGATGGTTTTAGTAGAATGAACATGTGTCTGTTAAAAGAAATCAACATTATTTCAATGAGTTGTTTAGGACAATTAAGGATCCTAAAATCTTTCTTTTTTCTGAACTTAGTATATTGGTACCCTCTGTTCAGGACTGAAATTTCTTGCAGTGACTGGAGGAACGATAATGGACCTATTAGTAGCCTTTTCAAGCCCTAAGTGCTTTAATAAATAAAATACATGTATGTCTCTGTGGGAGAAAAGATCCATGTTAGGAGGCAACATTTCAGATTCCTTTTTGCAGTAACAAAAGACTGCACTTTCAGGGAAAGTGATACTAAACTTATGTAAGATGGGTGGTATTATATTTCAGTTTCATGTCAGGAACACTGAGTTAAAAAGCTGTGGTGTGTCTGTATCTGCTCTGTATAAACACCAGAGGCAAGTCCTGTGCCAAACTCACAACTGAAGAGAGCACTTTCCCACTTTGGAATTGTAGTCTTATAATCAAGCTGCCAAAGCAATATGGTTATGTGAGATCACAGGATATGTTTATACCAGCAAACACACCTTGAAATATTTTATTTCCTGGATTTCCCATTGTTCATGACAGGTTGTACTCTTAAACACAGGTTTTTAAAGCCTGGCTAGTGCAGTTCCCATGTCAGTGAAAATGGGATCTCATCTCTCTGACCTGTTTTCCCTCCTGTTCAGCTTCCTCTGTGCCCTTTTAAGACAAATGCAAGTTATCTCGTTTATTCATAACTATTATCTTTGCCTTAATGAGATGACTGAGGAGTCATTTAAAGCCCTCAGAAATTGCCATGCCTTTAAGTATTTGTTATGTTGAACTGGAGGGGGAAAAGACTCAGTATTAAAAGGGAGCAGAACCTCAGAGCAGAACGACAGAATTTTTAATTTGGCTTAGTACAGCTCAGTTATTTATCATATAACAGGAAAAACCAAGTCAGGGATGCCTCTGCTTCACTGTTACCTGGGTGTGAAGACCTGGTGGGTGAAGAAAAGCCAGCAAGTACCAGAGGGACAGCAGATGTGTTCTGGCATCTCTGGTCTATGCTTCAGGGAAAGGAGACTGCCCTACATGCCACTTGCTATTTCCTGGAATGACAGTGGTTTATTATCTGTGCCCAGCTGTTAAAACTTACGTATTCCAGATTCTTGTACTCCCACCGAACATGAGCATTATGGTCTCAGTATTATCATATTTTGGTATATATGTGATTTCACAGCCTGAATGCTACCATGCCCAACCTTTCCTGCTCTTCCTGGATGCACAGCCTTTACAGGTTGTTTTCATTGGGGTCCCCAAGTACTTTCTGCTGTTCAGCATCAGGTCTTCCATGCTCCTGAGCACAGCTGATGAAGAAACCTGAGTCTTTTTCCTCTGCCGTAATTTTCACTTCAGCACTCTCTTACCATCTTAAAATATCCCCATATTCTGGAAGAACAGCTATGTATTTCCCCAACTGATTTAATTGAAGACGTGCTCATTGAATTAGTCGGTGCTGCACTTCACACAGAAGTGCACTCATTACTTGTTGAATTTTATGGATGTCTCAAACCAGCCACACAACTCATGAGGATATGAAAGATCACAGCTGGATGGTGGGTCAGCACCAAACTTAGGTAATATAAATAGATAAATGTATATGCAACGTCTCTGAGTATGTCCCACACCCACTCCTGCTTCAAAAGGTGTCTAATAGTACATGGGGAAGCACCAGCACTTTATGGTGCTTCAAATATGCTGCCTTTTGAATGTCCCATTGCAGTGAGTTCCTTTCCTGGAGATGAAAGATCAGCACAAGTCATTAAATTCACATTTAAAAATACTTTATTTTTTAAAAACCATTAAGGCAAAACCGTGTTTCAGATTAAGTTGGTTTACATTCAGTCTGAAAGGATTAAAGCACGTAGGTTCCTACCAGTCTCTATACAAACACTGTGAATTCAACCTCTTATTTTTAAAGAAGGCAGAAAAAAATCAGAATGTAAAAAAGAAAAAAATGTTTAGTTCAAGTTTTTTCATCCTAAATCAGTAGGCTGGTAACGTTTGAGAATGCATCATTGTATGTAGCTAGATGTGACTTTTACATTCACAAGTGCAAGATACATTGTCTTTCCTAAAAATCCCTGCGAGACCAGGGCTTCCAATCGTCCTTGGAAGTGTCATTTGCATTGTTCTAACAGAAAGAAACTTGGGAGCTTGGCTTGAATTAATGGTTTTACTGGGAAACAAGCATTCCATGAGAATTAGGTTTAACTACTCCTTGCAAGAAATACCTGCTCGTTCTACATTCTGTATTTACTGTAGTAAAATGTACCCAAAACCTCCTAAAAACACATGACTGGAAACAATAAGCTGTTTTGTTTTCTCTTTAATATTGATATCTTGATTTAATGAAACACTTGTTAGCTCTATTGATTAGGGTTTGGCAACATTAACAACACTGCTTTTTTTGTGTCCTACCAGGTAGCAGACCATTTAGGACGTGAGGGAGGGCTTCAACATCCCAGTGCACTTAAGTTGTGGAGCTGCATTCCTAGAGAAAATTTGGAGCAACTGTTTGTAAGAGCAGTGGAACAGCAGGAGCTGCACAGGAGGCAGATCCCCTGAGAAGCTGCTAAACCAGACTTTGTCAAACCACTTTGAGAGAGGGTTCTGGAGCACATCCATAGCATTGAAACATTGGTTAGAGTCATTTTTACTAAAGAAGTAACTAAACCATGCGTGTTCCTGCTCTGTCCAAGGGCCGAGGCACTGTGAGTCCATGGAGAGATGCTGTGTGTGTGGGGATGAGCCATGTGAGCCCCTGGATGGGCCAGGGCGGGCAGAGGTGGCTGTTTGCATGCGAGTCACACACAGGAGGGGTGGTGACCTGCTCCCAGCTCTGCAGCACATCCCACACAGGCTGCCTGGTGACACCGCACTCCTACGGAGCACAACACAGGACTGGTGTGCCACTGGGATTTCAGTGGCTCGGGATTTTCCCATCCTGCCAATCTTTTTTTTTTTTTAAGTGTAAAGAATGCCATGAAACTCCTGGCATTGAGCATAACGCCTGTGTCTTCACCATGACAGGGATTATGGCACCTGCATATCCAACCTGAGAAAATACACCAAAATACCATGAAACTACTTCAAGTACCTCACGCTTGATCTTGCAGTCCTTATTTAAGGTCCAGCCTGTAATCAGATCAGTCTCTTGTGCATGCTGCCTATCCCCTGGCAGAGGCAGCTCCTCTGAAATTGAGGTCCTTGCAACAGGAATTCTGTTTCGAAACATCCACAGCAATGGAATCTGACAAGATTGACTGATGCAATAAAGGAGCTCAAGAAAAAAAACACCCCAGCTTAAAAACCTATTAGCACAATAGTGAAAAGAAAGGAGGAAACAGCCTTCCTTAGGGTGGGCTCAGTTACACACCAGGTTTGTGTCGTGTGAAGTGACCGTGTAAAAGAAGTGGCTGCAGGATGGCACAGGGAAGTCCAGCAGAGCTTTTACAAACATGACACAAACACCTCAGGAGTCAATATACCTGTGTGGTGCCACTGATGAAGTGAAAATGCCAAGTTGCAGCAATTTGAGGAAATAAAATGTTATCTGTTACAAATAAAAAGCAGTAAGTACAAGCGATTGCTAGAACATTTGTAATAGATTGTGCTTGTGATAGCTGCTGTGTTTGGTGATTCACACAGCAAAATAAAAGGTAGATACCTTGGAAAGGTACCTTTGTCCCTGTATGAGATTTCCTTGGCAGGATGCTGTAGGCACAGACTGTCACACCTGCATGCACCAGACACAGAATGCCTATGAGCAGACTCTGAATTCAGTTCTGTTTAAAATCCCACACGAACCCTCCTGTAGGGAAGCCAATAATGCCATTTCAACATTTTGTTTTGCACTGCCAAATCATGTTTGAAATACATCTATAAAAGCAGCAGCTCGCCCTCAGGGCAGGTGGCAGGGAATAATCCTGAGTACATATTGTTATTCCCAGTGAGCCACGAGTCAGTTCCTCAGGAAACACCAGCACTGGTGCACGAACCAAATGCAGCTTCTTTTCAGCTCTTTTCAAAGGAAAACAAGCTACCAGGCTGCAAAACAAAGATGAGCTCAGTTCTATGCGCTATCTTTCATATTGATGAACTTGAGTTAAAAACTCGATTTTGGGATTGCAGCTATTCCTCAACTAGACTTGCTTTTATTAAAGTTAAATAAAAGGAAGTCTATGTTCTATGTGAAAATATATTTTAAACTTTTGTTATAATTGTCAACACCAAACACTGATAACTTTGAAGAATTTGTGATAGTTCTTCACAAATGATACAGCAATAAAGATCAGACAGGAATAAATAGCAATTTGTCTTTGACATCAGCCCCTTCATTCTTAGCCCATAAAAGTAAATACTTCCTCACTGTACAAAGGGTTCACAAGATAAAGTATCTAACAAATATTTAAATTAAATAATTTACACATTTTTCTTTAGGCACCTCTGTAATTAATTTAGTGAAAGTTTATACCTTGCAATTATATTCTTGTATTTTATAAATTGAAACATGAAGAAATGATATTACATTAAATTAAAAAAATCCCATACACATAACAATACAAATAATCTTAGATCAAACCCACATATAATTTAAATCTCCAGTAAAGCTGATTAAACCTAGATACAAAAATTATATGCAACTGATTATCAGGAAAGCACTTGGGACATAAGCAAGCACCAGATACTACACTCCACCTTACATTCCAACACTTCTTAAAGGATGAGGGGTTTCTGAGAGAGACCATTATTTGTAAGACCTTATGCTTAAACAGTACCACAACAGCTGCAACTGCATTTGTCAAATGCAGTTGCAGATTTTCAACTAAGTCACAGGGAGCTTTTCAGGACAGACTGAAACTGTTCCTCTGCAGCCACAGCAGGATCTTCCCCAGCTGCTCTGCCTAAGTTTGTCCAGGCTTTCCACCAGAAGTAAGAAGGAAATTCAAACTCAATCGTATGTGACCCAGCTCTCGTGATGAATAAATCTCCCCAAGTTTCAGCAGTTTGAATAAACAAACAAATGTTTGGATGCTTATTATAAGCTCTTTGATGTGCAGCCTCGTGCCAGCTCTCTCATGAGAACGGGCTTAGTGCAACTGCTGGTATTTCCGAGCTCTGTGCAGGGCAGGAATAATGCACAGCTCTGCTCTCTGGCAGCACTTCAGCTCTGCAGCAGCTGCTGGAACCAGAGCACGAAGGCACGTGGAAATGGCAATTAATACAAAATATGCTTTCTTTAAATGCGACCAAAGATGCAGTTTCTGTAAGTGGAAATTTTCCTATCAGGTGTCAGTTTGTGTTTAAAGCAAAAGTGGGATCTGAAATTTAAAGAGGTACAAAGTAACTATTTTTTTTTAAACGGCAGCTTTAAGGAAATATTTAAGGAGGAGAGAAGAATGAACATCAGATTTCCCTAATACTTGGCACAAAAACTTCCTTTCCCCCCCCCCCCCTTCCCCTTTGACAAAAAGTACCTAAGGCACCGCAATAAATAAATAAATATTTCTCCCCGGAAACAATGCTCAAAAATGAGTAATCTGTAGGTTTGCTGAAAACTTAAGTAAGTCATGCCAGTGTTTCCCAGGACATTTCTCTATCCACCTGCTGTCTCTTGCCTTAAGCTGTTGCTAACCAGAGTTCTTCCATGTTATGACAGTAAAATAAGTTCAAAAAACTGTACCTGACGAGCCAGTAAATCTTTAATACCGTTTCATTCCCAAAATCTGATCACTTTACTTCCCTCCATAGATGGGGTATTTTAAAGTATTAGTTTATCTGCACATAGGGGAGATGCTGAAGTAATAGATCAGAAATAGATCTGAGACAAATTTGGATTCCAAATTTTAAAAAAAATGGACACAAACTGAGTAATTTTAAAATCTCCTTGGCCAAAGCCTGCTGTAGTCTCCTCCCAAAGGAGCAAATGCAATTCCTTAAAAGCATAATGTAGAAATGAGAAGTTCTTTTGCCCATTAATTCTCGGGAAGGGACTTGTCTGCCCTGTGCCACTCTCTGAATGACTGTGGGAATGTGCATGGGGCAGCAGGGTGGGCAGTGGAATCCATCCAGAATTTTAGGCTGTGTTAACATCTTGTTCATATTTCTGTAATTCAGAGATGTGTTCTCTTTATTTTTTTCCTCATTAAGGGTCTTCAATTTATTTTAAAACAGAAATCAAACCTTTAATGTTCAAGGAAGTAGTCAAAAATTGCTTGCTGGTTTTCAAATAACAAAAAAATTATGCACTTTTCTCATGCTAATAACAGGACCTTGTTACAAGCAGTTGCTAAAACAGCTAAATGTCTTCCACTGAGTTACTCTATTTGCAATTCTTTATAGCTTTACTAAAAATTTAAGTGTTTATTATTAATTTTTCCATGTTTTTAAGTGTTATCAAAGTGTTTTAGCCACTTTTGAGAACAAGAGCAGGAAAAACAGTTGTGCACACTGACTGTGTCTGATTTTCCTGAGAACTTACAGTACACCCAGACTATGGAATACAACTTTGAAATTTGCCCTTTGCAAAAATCTGAGCTTTGGGGGGAAAAAAATTCAAGTTATCCTTTTTTAAGAAGATAAACTAACAGTTGGCTCCTACAGTTTCAGAACACCATCCCAGAATGGCTGATATTTTGACAACTTTTTGTGTCAGCAATATTGCAGATCAATTATTTCCGTGGCCTAAACCCCACAGCTCCTCAGTGAAACAGGGTTGGCTGGGAGAAGAAAGCAGCAGCATTCCCAAAATCCTCTCTTTGTTTCTGAGGGCACACTGTGTGCTGCTCTGGGACACAAAAGGCAGCCCATTTCTGATCTGAGGGTTCCTGGCAAGACCAACATTCCTTCTGAGTGTTTGAGGCCTGTTCTTCCTGCTGGCAACAGGGAAGGGGAGGAAGTTTTGTGCACATGCAGTTACTGTTTCTGTCCTGCCCTAGATGCTCACTAAATTTGAGGCCAGTGCTTCAGTATTTTACACTAAATATATCTATATTTATCTCTAACTTCTGCCACAATCATTGCCCAGATAAACTCCAAGTTGCCTTTAAACCTGTAATTTTGCCAGTGTCCAGCTGTGCCTGCGGGCCTGGACAGAAACAAGCATTGCCACTGAAATAGGAACGACAGTGGGATGTTCTCACTTCATCACTCAATCCTTGCAGTGAAGATTCTGGTGTCTTCAAATGTGCTACAATAAAATAAAATGTCCTCCTGTGCCACTGAAAGCTTAACTGCAGTGAAAATGCTGGGATTGACTCCTGAGACCTCGGTGTTGTGAAACAGAAAGTGAAATTAGGAGGTAATAATGTGAAGTTACCGTATCAAAGAAACAAAAAGAAAGAGAAACAGCAGAGTGCCTTGCATGCAGCTGGCACTTCTGGGCAGCTCTCTCAGAAAAGAGCCCATGAGGTGGCAAAGTCAGGAAGCCATTTCCTTATGGCTTATTTTGCATCAGGAGTAGAGCAAGTGCTGCTGTAAAAATCAGTTTACTCCTAGGAACACAATAAACTTACTCTCAGCTGTGCTGCCTTTCATACTATAACACAGTCTGACACCTACAAACACTGCTCTTGGTGTTATTGTCACCTTATCCACAAGGACAGAATCTGGTGAAAACAAGTACCAAGTACTTCTATCAACAAGGCGTAAGAAGGAATAGAAAGAAATATATCCAAGTGGGTAAAAAATGAAGCAGTGTCTTCATCAGAAAAGTAAACAGGTCCAAACACCTACACTGCAAAGACACTTAAAGGAAGCAGGTGCCTTTCCTATCCAATCACTCCTTCGAGTCAGCTATCACTGCAGTAGAGTGCAGTATCGCTGCTGCAAAGTTAAAATTCTTTTTTTTTCTGGGGTAGGATCAGATTTTTCAGTCTCTCAAAAATCTTGCTAATTCAAAATAGCATTTTTATGTCAAAACTGCATCCTGCGCTATTACAAGTTCTACAAAAATACAGGGTGTATGATACATTTTTCATCAGTGATATTTTCACATTTCCTTAAAAGACTTTTGAAACAAAAGGGTTCCATCAGTTTATCATGTTTACTTTTCAAGAAACACCTGTTGGAGCATCTCTGCTGTATTTTAGATAACTCTTTGGATTTTATTTAATTTCATAAGAGAACCATCTTTTAAACATGCTAACCCTAAGTATGCCAACATAACACTACATGAAGCTGTCATCATTTCATGGAATTAAAGCAGCAATGGATCAAAGATCTTTCCAATTTTTTAGAAGTGTATGGACAGTAATATCCAGCCAGTTGCTATGCCTAGACTGAGTGCTGTAAGAAAAAGTGTTAGCTGGTTCTCAGTAATTACCATTAGGCAAAAGTGCATCATCTTTCTGATTGTGCAGATACCTGAAAGGAAGGTGCTGAATTTGTTATATTAATACTAAAATGACTAAGCCAAGAGGAAATACAATTTTGTTCATTTCTGTTACTTAACATTCTGATTTATTATACAAATATGTATTCCTTACCAATCTTCACATTTCCAAATAAAAGAACCATTGTAAGACACTTCATTGAGCACTCTGACCAGTATTTTTCTGCAGCACTTTTTCAAAAGAAGACAAAAGATCCCAAACCAAAAGAAGTGTAACACTCCAGTTCCCCAGTTTTAGATTTTTCCTGCTCTGGGCTGAGTGAACAGCACGTAACTGTGCAAGTAGTTTTGCTCCCATCTGTATTTCTCTGTCTTTAAATATTGTGGAAAAAAATACTAAAAATCCTTAATACATATCCCTGTAGATTTCCTGTAGTAAAGGGTGTAAATGTGCATCAGATTCAGTCTTCTTGATTATCTGAACAAGCTGAGCATGCTCTGTGACAAGCTGTCGGAGGTCAGCCATTTTTTGGAGAAGTTTTGGGAAGAGGAAGGTGTCATCAGGATGGTTGGTTTGCAAGTGAAGTTTCAGTACATGCACAATGCTCTCCTGCATTTTTTCAATGTGTCCTACATTTACAAGACCAGGACGATCTGTTCTCAAAACAAGCAAAAGAATACATGTCATAATTTTATAATGATCCCTCAAAGTGTAGTTAGTGGTAGAACTGAATCTTCCAGAGGATAGAAGCTTTTCCATTAAAATTATTAATTCATGAGAGGGAAATATTAAAATTCACTACCTTAGAGAACACATAGGCAATGCTTACCTCCACAGCAAATAATGGCAGCAACAAAAAGGGATATATCGCTATCATCCAAATCCAGTGCATTGAATTTCATTGCAAAATCAAATTTTGGCTCCATTATATCACAGAATGGCTTTCTCAGGCTTTTCAGGAACTCCCGGGTTATAAATCCATTCCCATAGGCCACCAGCATCCCGTCCTTGTTCATCACAGAGGCCAACATGGCAAATATGGCTTCATACACTCCGTACTTCAACAGTGTCACCTGATCGTTCAAGTCAAGGTTGGAGAAGCCAGGGATGGATTTGGCAAATTCCGTGAGTTCTGTGACAGTCTCCACAGACGTACACTGGCAGCAGTGGAAGATTCGAACTTCTGCTTCCTTGTTCTGAATCCCATTGGCTACCAGTTTTGCCACCAGGGTCTTCTCTGCCATACATAAGGTATCCATATCATGTATAACAAATGGCTACAGAGAAAAAACCCCACTAGTTCAGTCACAAAATAATGGTTATTAATAGTTTTCTTCCTAAAGAATAAGAATTCTGATAAACTTTAACTTCCATGCTAATCAGTCCTCAACGATCAGTAAACCCTGAGTTCTTTTACATTTCTCATCAAGACAAACACTGTATGACAGAACTGCAAACGGCAATATCTAACAAGTCTGCTCTGCAAACAGCAATACAAATAGTCAAATGTAAAGATATATGGCATATCTTTAATTTAGTTCTATCTAACAGTTACAGCAAAGCTCCAGCACTCCTGTGGTTGGTGTGCACATATCCATCTCAGAGCCGGTCCCAGACGGTTCACAAAAGACTTACATCACCTTCTCCAGAAGCCCAGGTTACTCTGCCTACACTCCTATCCATTCCTAAACTAACTACACTTGATACACATCATGATTCCTTTCTGAAGCACCCTAGGGGGAATACACAGTCATTTCAATACAGGGCACCATATCTGCATAAGAATGTGAACCCTGCAGTATTCCTGTGTTCTATTATCAGATTTTCATAGACAATGTCCCAATTGTCCCAACTTTCCAGCTGCAGCTGGTTCTGAGTCATCTCTACAGAGAACCCCACTAGAACATCAAACACAAAATTTGGTCTTTTCCATAATCGCCTTCATTTTGAAAGGTACTTGCTTTACAAACAGACGAGCCACTCTCTTAAAACATTATATCAAAAGCAGCATTCAGACTTTCTTACAAACAATCAGAACTCAAAAATGTTCTGATGCATATCTGCAGAGCAACAGCCAAAACAAAGTACTGTCCACTAGAGAAAAAGAACAAACCCCAGTGCTCCCCAGCCTAATAAAGTCACAGCAACTGACCTCGAACAGAAATTTAGTTCCATACGCACCAAGCACCTTCCCTGTGCTGTTTTGCTCATCTCAGATTAAAAACCATGGAGAACCCAGTGTTCTGTCAGGAACTCATAGGATTCACTTGTTTCACTCAGAAAACTGTCCACCGGGTCAGTTTCCTATGGTTGTCCATTTTTAAATGTTATGGCTACTGCACATTCCATCTCACTCCAGCACAGTTACACAGAGCAAAACTTTCCATGGGAAGGTAGATATGAGTGGAAAGTGGCAAAGCAAGAAACACATCTCTAAACCTTTAAAAGATGTACATTATCTTATACAATTAAAAAAAAAATTAACATCATTTCAGTATGCAGAAAAGAGGTATGGCTAAGAACTTGGGAGCAAAATTTAAAAATGATACCTTGTCTTCATGAAAAATGCTCATTCATTCTGAAATTAATTGTAGTGGTGCCAAAAATTAGGATTCACTGAAATCAGCTGTTAATGCAGAGTTCTGAAACAGGTGGGTTGCTAATTACAAGCAAAAAACCCCTTCTTTTAAAATTTGTTTTTCTGCTGAAAAGTCAAAAGAAAATGAAAATATTTGTTTTCTTAAGAGATGATGAAATAGCCTAAAACCACTCTGCTCTTCCCTGCATACGGAAAAAATTGGAAGCAGCCTGTTTGTAACATCCTAGGGCTGATTCTTCATTAATTTTTATGTGCAAATTCACACGGACATGCGCGTGCTGGTCACTGTCAGCTGGTCAGTCCTGTGGCTGTGGCCACACACATTCAAATACAAGAACTGGGGTGCAGTGCTCTAGGATCCATCCCTGCATATGTGACACATGTTTTGGCTTATGGTTCTGACACAGGTAACAAGCACAAAAAACGGATTTTCTGCAGAAGCCCACTCAGTGAGGAGCTAAAGGTGGTATTTGCTGTAGGCTCACGTCAGCCTAAAACCCCTAAAATGTTTAAGCCTGTGCCTAATTTAACACACCTCTTTAATGCAATGAAAAAGACTGAGATAATTCATGTGTCTCTCTTCTAACGCAGAAAGATGTAGGCTTGGCTAGACTAGACTATTACATGCCAAATTCCATAATGTAGAAGACAGCTTGCTTACAATTTTGGTAACACTCATCCCCACACTTACATGGTTTTCATTACGGCATATGTAAAATTTCCTCTCTGGAAACTTTTACTGAAACTGAAGTTGCTGATAAAATAGAATACTTATCTTCTACATAAAAGTTACAGAAATGACAGCAGAGCCTAAATAAAAATGTATAAAGTGAAACAAGTGAGTCTTTACATCGATTATACTCTCCCATGTCCTACCAAACAAAAAGTAGTTGATCGAATTAGGTAGACCTTGGCTAAATTACCCTGAAAGAAAAATAACTTCTACAGCATATGTGTCTTCACAACCTTGCTTGCTTCTGCCTTTCAAAGGAACCATACAGAAAAGACCAGGAAGGCTGGGTGAGGAAATGGCCAGCACTGTAAACAAAAAATTACAAACTCAAGTTTTCTTTCCCCTCCTGCTACAAATATTATTCTGATTAAAATAAAAGTCATGCAGAGCTCCTGTACACCCTACAAGATAACAGTACTTACCCTGGTATTTGTGACAGAAAAAGACTTTTTTTCACTGTCATAATAGGAAATTAATTTTGAACCATTCTCCCCATATCAAGGGGTATTCACATTCCGATATCACTTCATTTTTGATTAGGAACAATAATTTAAGGTTATGAGTTTCCACTTACAAGGTCATCACCTGATTTTCCTAAGGCTTCTTACTATTCTGATAGTGGTTAAAAGCAACCATATTTACTACAGATATTCTCTTTGAATATTTCATGTCTGTATTACCGTGATATTTATTTTCTAAAAGATTTGCTAAAGAGTCTACCAAATTATTACAACCACCGTATGTACCTGTCAGCTTTATTTTAAAGCAACAGAAAAAGTACTTACTGGATTGTTATTGGTTTTCCCTGCAAGGATGATTCTGGCTTTAACCTTGTTCATATTGAAGTTTTTCAGGTAGGCATCATGAATTCTTTTGGCAAGTGATTTAAGATCTGCCATTTCTGAATCTTCTACATAATTTTCACCTGTTAGAATTTCTGCTTTGAGCTTGGCCTTCTCAGACCTCGGCATTCGTCCAAAACGTATTGCTGATGGGAAGATATAATTGTAAAACAAACACAAATTATACAAGAACTTAAGCCTTTTACTGTTGCCGATTAGAGCAATAAGATTTTTCCGTCTAGAAAACCTGAGGTAGAGGTGAAGAAATCTCCTCCTTCCCAATACAGTCAGTGACTAATATGCTAGACTGAAGGAAATCAGGTGTTTCAGAACACAAACTGCTATCTGCAGTGAGCTAGAATGCATTCCTTTTTCTTTCTGCATTACCTAAGTACTTGTATTTTGTTTTCTCTATCGAGTTCTACAGATCCCAGTGTGAAACTCAAAGTCCACCTTGGGAACTCTTAAAACGCTGAGTAAATTCATGACAGGAGCTTGGCAGAAAGCACACGCAGGGGCTGGAGAGCTGCAGTGGAGTCAGGCCTGAATCCCACTGCTGGCTCAGAACCTGCAGGGGCATTCTTTATTCAACACACCTGTACTGCCAGTTGGAACCCCAGCCCAAAGACCTGCATTTACAGCTCAAAGGCTATAGGCAACAAAACCTCCTCTACAGCCAGCACTCCATACTGCTTTCTCAACAGATTAGCTAGCCCTTCAAGACTGGAGAGGAGAACAGTTTGAATACCCAATCTAGTTGTTAGGATATTCTTCCGAGGGGCGGGAGATGCAAGTATGAAACACCTCTGGTTTTTGGGCAAGTGGTCTTGCCATTCATGGGCACATCCGCATCCTTCTTCAGTTTCAGTTTCAAGCTAAGGCAGCCCCATTTTACCCTTGGGAGGTGTGCAAGGGTTTCAGATGACTCATACAGTGAGTTACTTGTACTGCATTTCAGCATCCAACCAGTGAGGACAGGACCTCACTGCCTACACTGAGCAATTCAGGGCATGAACAGCATCAGCCCTTCAGCATGCCCAAGGGATCTTCTCATGACATAAGGAGGTGACTCTAGGCATGATCTGAAATACAGCTGTGGACTTCAGTGGAAGTCCAACAAGGAAAGCCTGTTGGAATCTGTCTTAGGTGCTTCCTTCTCCTTAAGGGTGGGTCGTCACACCAATCTGCTGAAAAAGTGGAAGAATACCTGCTCTAAACTGAAACTTACAGTTTTAAGATCACGGGTGTAAATTTAGTTGTAGCTCTTTTCCTGAGAAGTATTGCCAGCAAGTTAGCAGTCATCCCTTTTCCCTGCTGCCTCCCACATGTTTGCTGCAATAAAACTGCAGCTACTCCCTTCAACTGGAGCACAGATAGCAACAGAGTTTTTAGTAGGGTGAAACAGCTTCACATGGATGTCAGTTCCTGCCAACCAGCACGGCTCCCTGCTCAGCTCCCAACCTGAGATGTCACTTTGTTGTCCAGCACACTTTTTGAGGATGGTTATCCCCAGTCTTGCAGAGACTACCAACCCTCTCACAAAGGACCTCAATCTCAGTCAAGGCTCACCACAAGGGAGCCAGGCCTCTGCAGAACCAGAAAGTCAACTCTCAGAATGCCTCCTGATGGGACTCTAGACTACAATGTCACAAGCAGCTTCCCCAACCATGTTCCCACCTCACCTATCCTGACTGCAGTTTCCTTAAGAAGTTTGTCTCCTAACCCACAGCTTTTCACCTTGCCCAGCATTTTTACCCACTTTCACATTGCACCTGCCCCCAAGTTCAGCCTGGACAATATCAGAGCCAAGCAGGGAAAGCAAACTACTGTCATCTGGCCAAGTGAGATGTGCTTTCTCATAGCTTGGCCTCTCCCTCTTCACCCGTGTTACTCAGCAAGCTACATCCTGCATAAAGAGCTGCCTTGTGGGTTGAAATTGGTCTGTAAGCCACAAGCTTGCCACCCTTATCTTAAATCACTAGCACAAACAACAACAACTTTTAAACTGGATCTCTAAATGCTGAATTTTTACCATTCTCTTTAACAAACAACCTACCAGATTCCTGTTGCACAGTCAGCACAGACCTTTGCCCTCCCTCCCCACTTTCTGAACTATCTGCCCAAGGGCTGTTGCACTGTAACCCGAAAAATAATGAAGGCTGCTTTCCTACAGATTTCTATCCTGCGTCACTCCCCCTCACAATGAAGCAGTTGTTCTCCTCCTATTCCTCTACAACACCCTTGATCAGAATTCTTCCAGTACTGAAATCTGTTTCAATGGGAGTACTGGTGCCAAAGTTCTGGGGTGAAGAAAGCAAACAAATGAACATTAATATGGACAAATTGACACATAGCACAACTGTGTAAAGCTCGTAACAGCACATCTGGCAGCTCTGTATCAACCACATGAACCCATCAGGGAAACTGGTGTCCCCCGCAGCGATCTATCGTGTAAAAAATCTGAGGTTCAATTCATGTGTATGAGTAAAAATGCTATCCAAGTAAGTGCCTGCCTCCAGCAGCAGACTCTGGGTAGGAACAAACAAATTAAGGGCACTCTTACCTACCATTATGTGACATTCCAACTGAAAGGCACTTCTGGAAACGACAGTATTGGCACTTATTACGATTTTTTTTCTGAATTTTGCAGTTGCGGTCACATTTATCATAGATGAGTTTTAAACGAATTGTTCTTCTAAAAAAGCCCTATAAAAAGTTTGAAAAAAACAATATGCAATGTTAATGAATGTTGACTACTAAGCTTCAATCATACAAGTATTTTTTTTTCTTTTACTGTTTATTGATGTCACTAGCAAAACAATACACAAAGTATAACCTGTCCAGAAGTACACATCCATGCAGTGGGTGTGTTTGAGGGCATGCATAGAATGGAGAACACAAAAGGAGGAAATAGCTCTCAGCTCTCTTTCTTGGAAGAGAACCAAGAACCCAAAGAACCTGAGCAGATTTGTGCTTAAGGATGGAGCAAAACAATCACATATTGCTTTTGTACACATTCCCTCAGCATCCTCTGTCAGAAGTACCCCTCATCTTTCATCCAGTGTAAATCAGACATGCAGAATTAACCCATCCTTCCTTCACCCAGCAGGTGTGAGTGGTATGAGAACACAGCAGGGTGTGCAGAAGAGCCAAGGACACAACGCTGAGCATTGCAGAACAGCCTCTACCTCAACTGCTCTTTCCATGATGTCTCCAGTCTGCAATGCAAGGTTGGTCACACACTGCCCAACCACAGGGTCAGCAAACCCAAAGCCATCGCAACATTTTGTTTCACATCACAGAGCAACACGTCATTTGGGCTGTGGGACACACCTGACTAGGAACTGGTTCCCCATCTCTAATAGATATTCTGCATTATTCCATAAGATTTACATTCAAATGATCATACCGACATGGTGCATGAAAGAAAACTGTACACAAAGACTGTTATTTCTCTCCTGTTACTTTCCAATATAGAAAAAAGATGGAAATCTAAAACTTTAGGGGAAAAAGAAAAGAATCTTATAGTTCATGGGTCATATCATCCCAAAAATGATGGGGTAACATTAAGTTACTCTTAATGATAAGAGTAACTTGCCCCAGAGACATGCCCTGGCCCCAAAACTACAAGAGGTACAATACTAAGGGATTCAGGCAGGATGTGCTGGAGGTGAGAAATTTGGGATTTGTTACTGTTGTAACAGGAATGTGGCATACTCCTCCCAGCCATACTCCCAACACAAATAAAACACTAGTGGAGCAAGAAGGCTTTGATTTTTTTTTTGGTCACAGTTTAGTGTTTTGTTTTAGTATTTCACTAACTACATCCAGAAAAGCAGCATTAAAATTATCATTGTGAATTGCTCCTGCTTGATGAAGGTCTGGTATTGAGTTATGGTATCTAAACAACCCATTTCAGAAAAAAGACCACAGATAGGTTTATTATTTAAATAATTGTAATGGCTAGAACGATAGTAATTAAACATTTATGTACCAAATTTTTATCTTCATATTACACCATAAATAAAGCAACATGATTTAGGCTCTTAAGAAGAAAATTATGACTGTACCTTACAACCTTCACAAGCATGTACTCCATAATGGTAGCCTGAGGCTTTATCCCCACAAATTCTACATTCAATGTTTAATGTTCCACTGGGTGATTCATCTATGCTACCTGGAGCTGTGGCAAAATTAATGGATGAAGGACTGGATGCTGGTGAAAGGGTGTCTAAAAAAAAAAAAAGAACACTTCATAAATACTATACTATCAAGATTGATATAATTTCTATACTAAAGCCACACAAAAAATGAGCTTATTCTAAAAAATAATCTTGAGTTAATAGTCATTAAGTGAAATAACAATTCAACCATAAGTCTTCAAAAAATAGTTCATACTTCCAGTGCAAACACACACAAAATACAGGGTGTATCTTGCTGTTTTGATGAGACATAGGATGTCAAGAAGGAAAAGGCCTTACTGAAGTGACTCTGGCAACAAGAACTAGATGTGTGATAATAGACCAAATAAATACACACCACACCAATGTTCTCTGCAGAAAGGTTGTGAACAGCTCATCTTGGCTTTACATCTTCCATCCCTTGTGCTGCAGGGACGAGCAGAGGATCTCTTGTTGCAGTACCACAAGAGACACATTCCTGCCTCACACAGATACACTTCAGATACACATAAGGATCCCTGACCTTTGAAAAGCTACTCATAATTTTAAATGACAATCTAAACTGAGGCCTGAAAAGCAGATGGACAAGTCCTGCACATCAGTAGAAAGGCTGAACAGATGTTAAAAGGAAGGTAACACAAATGCCTGCTTCTAAAATAGTCCAGCTCAGATATTTTGTGGGGTTTTTTATAATGGGCAAAGCATTTCTGAATCATACAATGAAATAAACTTGCCAGACATGTCACCAGCTGATGAACACCTTACAAAGGTGCCACCAGCAGATGAACACATTACAAAACTAACACGTTCCAACCTTAATTATTTCAATTAATATTTCCACCTTGTTTAAGGAAAACATTTTCTGAGGCCAGAATTTCTTTTATCTTCCATCTTGCAACTTGCACCACAAGACTTCAGCAAATTAATGGGTGTGTTATTTTAACAGACAGATTAAGAAACACTCATGAATGTAGGTCAGCAAGTATTATGTTGGAAAAAACCTTGGCACAGAACTCAGTCTACATTGCCAGCGCTGCCTAGCCCACAGGCATCAGAGTCATCAAGAACAGCCTAAACCCCAGGATTTTTTGAAAGTGTGATTTCATTTTACTTGCCTTATGGAATTTGAGCCTTGGAAGTTTACATTTTGCGTGTTCTCTAACCACAAAACCAGTACGTTTTGCAATGAGCACTGAATACTCCATGAGAAGGTGACAGTAGAAGCTGATCTAAATTATTGTAGGCCTCATACACACCTACACTCAAATAATTGTAAAACCTCCTGCCTCTGAAGTACCACATTATAAACAAATATACACATACATAAAGCACATCATAACCTTTCCTGTACAAGGCAGCTCTTTGATGAGAAGGTCTGCAACCAAAAGGGAACAAGTCATAGTTCTAGAAGCATTCCTTTGGTCAATAGTGCCAGGAGGCAGCTCTCCCCATTCCCTTCAAAACCCACACTGTTCATTTCAACTACCTCAGTTCTATTATTCCAAGGTGAAATAGGTATTACAGGCTTGGAACTGATTTAAAGTAAGAACTTCCCGAAACAAAACATAATGCAAACCAACCAAAAGGTTAATAGTAAACTACTTCAAATGGCTCTACTGCTAAAAGACTTGCAAACACCCAGATTGAATAGGAAAACCTTACTGAGACCACCACAGTGTCCCACACCACTGCAGTGATTCCCATTCTGATCTCCCAAACAAAGCCTCTGACTAAAGACTATGTAACTTTTATGTTACAGTCATTCTTCAGTGACATTTGTTTAATATATTAACTTTATCCTTAAGTAGTTTAAAACCATGCCATAATCAGCTTATATATTTCTAGTGTCACTTCATCATAAACAATAATTATTGCATTAAAGAAGTTTTTAATTTCTACCATTCTATTTATAAAAGAAAGTCTTATGTTAAACCAAACTCTCTTACCTGTTATAACGGATCCATCAGACCCTGGACCATTTCCCAGCGACTGGAATTCTGTTAAACTTAAAGCTCCAGAACTATCATCACCTAGAGACTGGGACAGGTCTTGAATGTTCTCCATATCCTGTAGGAACTCTCCAGATAAAGGGCTGTCTATATCCTCCTCCTCCAAGGGAGTAAGGGGATAGAGCTGGTTCTCAGTGTCCACCATTCTGATGAAGTACAGCAGTCACTTAAACTTCTTTTTACTGGTGAAAGAATAATTAAAAAAAAAATCAGAACTTAAAAAAAAAAATATTTGAACCAGTTGCAGCACACTGAATACAGGATTTCTAATCCAAAGGTGAAATATTATACAACATTCTGTTGCTCTGGAAGCTTTATGCAACATGAATCATCAAGAGAACAGGGTGAGGAAAACTCCCCAAAAGATTTCAAGATGAATGAAAGTTATGACAAGATCAATCTGTAGATTGTTGTTTTCTCTCCATTGCTGAGAAAAGTGTTTCTACAGAAGGCATTATCCACTTCCCACCAAAACTTAGAACAAACATCAATATTCTACTCACTCTTCTTGAGTAGGAAAAAGAAATGAGATGCTGTCACTATTACTAACTTGCCATCTCATTCTACAAAGACCATCAGTACAGATCTAGTTACCCAATTTCTTTGAAACAGGATAGTTTTAACTAAAAAAGGAAAATAATTTTTCCATCACATAGTGCAGCAAGCAAGAATATGTAGGAGACTAAGTATGGAAATTTATCCATGATTTCCAACACTGGTTTCAGATAACAGGTACATTACTGTATCGACTGTGCTGGTGGGTGAGAGCTGGACATGCAGCATGGATGAGCCCATTAACACCTGGAACTAACTGTGCTGTTTGCTCTGAGTTATCTATCCAAGTCCCTGACATAACCAGAACATACTCAAACTCAGAAGTGAGAAATCCCTCATATGTATTTGTGAAAACAAAGTTAAATTCCTGTCCCTGTGATGTATCTATTTTGTGATGGGGGAAAAAGAAACCTCCAGCAAACCAAAGGAGACTACCAAATTTGTCTCCCGAAGAAGCCATCAGGAAAAAGAAGAGAGGAATGGCAGAGCCTATGACTGGCATCACTCTTCCAGTGTGCTCTCCATTAAGTTCCCCTGGGCTAAACCAGTTGTTCACAGCACAGAAATATTGTATTCCTCTGCAGACACTCAGCAGAGCTATCCTGGGGAGGTTCCAGTAGGCACTGGGCTCCTTGTACCCAGTGCTCCCTACTGAATCACATGCATCTCTCCAAGTATCACTTCTTCATCCAGCACAAGTATTTTTCAAAGATTAAGAGAACACTGAAGTCTACCTTCAACCAAAACAGGCATTATCTGACAGGAAAGCAAAGGAAAGGCTTGAGAGCTGACCTCTGATCGTGGCAACAGCTGCCTGATATCACCCAAATCACACCATACTTTTCCACATTCACAATCCCTATGTAAAATTCAGCAGCTTTTTAAGCTGAATTTCTGTAAAAACAACCTAATAGCTAGTGAAACATAAACGGAGTGCTTCTTGTTTTAACTATTAAATTACATACCCTTTTGTACTTTCAAACACTACAAGCAAATTACAGCTGCTTAATCATTAGAGCTCTTGTCAATGATTAACTGGTACTCAAGCAAGCATGGAGACAACATCACAATTTCTGAAGACTGTCAAAATACTAATATCCACAATACTGAGAATTTTTTTATAAGCACAGAAAATCTTTAAGTAATATGTCTAGTATTATTGCAGTAAATTGCCTTCTGGCTTCTCTGTGTTCTGTGCATGTTTACACGTGCTTATGCTTTCATTGGCAGGTTTCACATAATATGCATTGATCCTTGCTTGAATAAAAAAAGGCTTCTAAAATAAAAAGGGTAATGAGTATGAAGTTCATTTAATATTCACAGAGAGTATTTCACTTTACAAAAAGCCTTGTACATGTTACAACAGTAGATGTAGTAGCTGCAGCATGATGATTCCACTCAAAGATCTGTGTGTTCTAAGTATTTACAAAAATTCTGTGCCACAAAGACATTTGCAGGAGATTTTCTCAGTTTCCCATACAATACTTTAGTCTCCATAACCCCTTTCCTACCCCCAAGTACCAACATACACAAACTGAAAACGAGCATACAACATAGAAAAATAAGGACACCATTTCATGTAATTATGGTTTTAAGGTTAAACAGGTTTTACTCTCTCACATCCTGTTATCTCTGAAATATTACTATTTCCACAAGAAGTCCTTTCCCACCACCTCACTGTGAATACCCACTGAGTAACTTACCTACAAACTTGAAACTGGTCCCAAAGAAATCAGTCAGATTATTAAAGAAAAATACCTCAATGTGCAGCTATCAGTTATTTGCTTCATTTTTGGAAAGGAATGGAGGGATACTAAACCTCCAGCCCTTCCACATTTAATACTTGCCACACCAGGGATAATCCCTGTAAGGAAACACGTTTCTGAGATGCAAAGGTCTCTGGGAAGCAGTAACAAAGTCTGAACTTACTGCATAAACAAATTGATCGTGTAAAGGGCTTACTTGCAAATACCAGGGTTAAAGTTGAAACAATCATTACCTCTAGGTCATTTTGAGAATGCTGGGGCTGAAAACAGCAGATGTAAAAGTAGTGATTTTAGAAAACCTCAGTGGATAGGAAGAGCCTTGGTATGTAAGCTTCAGAATATTTCCAATATCCTGATTCAACACAGAAAAGAATGGAAAATAAGATTCGGTACCCAAAGTATGACAGCCAGACTCCACCTGGGAAAGGATGCTTATTTTCTCCTCTATCACGTGACAATTGACTCAGTTTTCATAGTTTGTAACCTTACATACTTGCACTATTTTATATTTTTAAAAGCATTAAGAACTTAAGAGAGAGAACATTTTCTATGCACGTGATGAAAAATTTTCGTAAGCCACCCCTTCATCAAGACTGCAGATTGCACACCCCCTCTCCAAAAAACCCACTTTCATCTTTCTTCCCTTTACTCAGCTGTACTCCAAGATACTATATGCAACTTATAAGTATCCTTGCTTTAAAAGAAATCAAAATTCACATACCTTAATTTTGAAAATTGATAGCAAAGCTATAAAGCTAGGATCTTAAAAGTCACGGAAGGAAAAATTCTGCGCAACCTTGATTCCAGTTCTCTCCCCAGCCCCATGGCAGGGGAGTGAGCAAGTGGGGCTTGGTTGCCTCCTGGGGTTAAGCCACGACAAAGTGGTAAAAACAACACAGGAATGGTTTTTTGGTTTTATATTACTCAGTCAAACTCAAGGGGAATTTACTGAGCTAGGAAGTTGCGTTTCTTTGGTCCCTGGATTTTCTGTCCCACTGGATTTTACATGACATTGGCTAGTGTATATTTACAGATCAATGTCTCTGAACAGGACCACTCACCCTCCTTTCAAATGTGACCTTCCTGCTTTAATCTATTCAGCTGCTTTCTAGACCTTCAAGATTACATATCCACAATTTCCTCCAACACTTTCTTTCACTTATGTAACACATTTATTACACACTAAATAGTTTTAAAAATTGTTTGTTTTGCCAAGATTACTGTTTAAGAAGTAACTAGTAGCAGGACAGCAACAAAACTATTCAGATACTCAGAAACAAAACGATTCATTTATACTATAAAAGTATTTATTTCAAATATCATACCCTCACTTTCACACCACAGATGCAGTTACTAATGGAGAAAAAACTACAAAGCGGAAATTAATTTTCAGCAAACAGAAATAAGAGAGGTAATTCATCTCACCTAACGTCAAACAGCTCACTTAACATGTTTGGGTTGAGTGGAGCTCAATGGAATTTCCAGAGCCATGACTGATCTTTGAGGCCATGATTACACACTAAAAACGTGGTACTTTTCAATCCGACCACTTCCCTGATCCAGTTCACTGCAAAGCCTTACAAATATTAGTGCTGGCTCAATGGAGAGAGCAGAAATAAGCAACTGGGAAGAGGGATACACAGGCTGCATGGCCAAAAAATAACTCATGTGCAGCCTGAACCTCCTCTGCAGAATGCATTGACTCTGTGACTGGCTGGGTCTGCAAACCAGGCACTCGCACTCCCTGAAGAAGCCAATACCTCTTTGGTCTTCTGTGAGAGGTGAAAACTGCTTTACAGATCAGACAGCACCTCTATTAGATTAAGGGGTATTACCATCTTTCGGCAGGGCCATGGAACTGTCATGCAGGCTGCTATGTGCACATCCCACAGATACTCACCTTCCAGCAGCACAACTGCCACAGAAATCCAGTAAATGGAAGATATAGGAATTTACTCTGAGTTGACACAACATGCTCCAATAAATAAATAACAAAAATTAAATTAAAGTTCTAATGCTGGAAACTCAAGCTGAGAGTAGAATCTAGCTCAAAGAAAGACTTCTGCTGCTTATAAAGAATAAAACAACATCCTAGCATCAAGTGGCTTTCTAATGGAGAATTTTAAATTCAACAAGCCTCTCAAGATCCTGGTAATTAGGAACTCAGTTCAGAACACTTTATATTTACACTGATTTCATATTAGACCAGAAAATAGATTTCACCATATTTCATCCCCACCATTAGACTAGTCAGCCTCTAGCAGACAGCTCAGCTTCAGATGTAAAGGAAGACCACAGCTCCCGGTTATTGGCACAGTAAGATCTGAAGCCTGTGTTTAAAGAAGTCCCTGCAATCCCTTTAACAACAGGAGCCAAATTTGGTTTCATCAGCAATGGGACAGGAAGGTTTTGCAACCTTTGCCTCCAGGCTCCAAAGACAAGACTTACAGGTCTGTCACCCCAAGTTTACACCTACCTGCAATCATGCTTGCTTTCTTCCACATAAATGGATATATCAAACATGGCATTACTCAAATTTGCATCAAGGTCCTTCTGATATAAGGAAAATCCCATATTGTAAAGAGTGGAGATTGAGTTGTTGTTTGAACTGCCTTCAAATTCAAATAGGTTCAAGCCTGCATGGAATACCAACATGACTATGAGATTTTTTGGTGGTTGTTTTTTTTTTTTTTCTCCTCTAAATGTGAGTTTTCATATCCAAAAAGTAATGCTTTGGAGGTTTCTGTAATTGGGAATAGGAAGACTTGACTTTTCTGTCTAGTGAATACTGAACCGAAACTACAGTCAGAAATAGCTGTATGTTGAAGTAAAGCTTTCAAATCTCTTTTAAATTTGTGCCTGCTGAATCCTTTAAAGAACTGTCTACTCAGGACTTCAGTATAAGTCAATAGCAATATAAATTAACAAACTATATAATACTATACTTAAGGTTATTGAAAAACCTATAATGATCTCCCTCACTTTACTATTTTCTTCAAGAAGTGTTTTTGGAGGGGTATTCGTTGCTTTGGGTTTTTTGTTTGTTTGTGGGGCTTTAGGGATCTTTTTCTTTCTTTTTTTTTTTTTTTTTTTTT
>VZRV01005549.1:745217-884275 GCA_013398115.1 Falcunculus frontatus
TTTTTTTTTTTTTTTTTTTTTTTTTTTTTTTGGTTGGTCGGTTGCTTTGCGTATTTTTATTTCCTAGGGTTTTGTATTTTTTTTAAACTACATTATAATCCAGTCTGAAATGTAGGTGGTTCCAAACCCAAGCAAGAACTGCCAAAGACTCAAGTGAAAAACTTTGTATTAAAAAAGTCTTTTGTCTTGCTTCAACTTTTATAGTCCAGATACGCAGAAGGCCTAAAAACCTCTCAATTTGTAATGGTGTCTGTTTCCATTTTTATAGTCAAACTGACTACCAGCCTAATCTGTAGAATCAAGATACTACTGTTAATGTGGCTTTAAAAAAAATCAGCACAGAAAGCAGTATGAGGGAAGATTATTCAATTTATTGCATTAGTTGTTAACGCACTTAAAGCAAATATTCATACTGGAGTTCATAACATCCAGTATTTTTGAGGCAGACCACTGAAGAAAGTATAGTTTATTAACAAGAGATTCAAAAGGACAATAAGAATTTATTTTCTGCAAGAAACTAAGCCATGGCAACATCTTAGTAACCACTATGTTACAGAGTAGTCTGTTCTCTGCCATGTGCTGCCTTTCAGGTTCACTACAGTTCCACCAATACTGCTCACAGCTCACCAGAGGTTCTAATGAAAACCCCACTTCACTGTTACATTTTTAACTTTACGCTTGCAACACACTTCCCCCTTTTTCTTTTCCTCTCCCAAATGAATCCCTAAGTTTTGCTCTTTATCCAATCCATTTCAATGTCAGTATCTCTTCAAGTCACTGATATAGTCCACTCAAATTATTCCATGCTTGAGGAGGATTCAAAAGATTACACGTGTTAATCACAACAGCCACAGAAGTTTGTGCTTCAAAGTTCTACAAATTCTGAAGCCTTTGTGACAACACCTGGTAAGCAATGAAGCTGCCAGAACATACTGCCACACATGCTGGGTGTGTGTGCTGAACACTGACATGTGGAGACCACAACTACTGAGAAATGGAGATCTGGTGCATCATTTAAGAAGCTGTTCCCTCCGCATGTACATCAAAAGCTGGGGTTTGATTTATGATTGATATTTGAACCAAGGAGAGGTCATATTCAGACAAACACGACATACATGTATTTGCTATTTGATCCAAGAGCCAAGGTCACGTTCACATAAATGTGTCATCTGAGTATTCGCTTTATTTTTATTACCCCGTTTTACTTTGCTCATGTGTCCCAAAAACTCCTTACCCATTTATTTGGTGTGTCCTAAAAACTCCTTGCCCATTTACTTGGAAGTTGCCAGGTTTTTCTAAGTTTTGCAATCCTCTACAAATGTCTGATGAGCTAATTACATAAGCCAAGATTTTGCATTGATTAACAGTTAGGACACCTTAATTTCAGAGATCAGAGCTCAGATTGAGGCTAAATCTGGTTGCATGGTATGGCTAGAATTAAGAGAATTAAGAAAAAGGAACAAACAAAAAAATCCCACAAAAACTGTCTTATGAACTGCATGCACAGATTGGATGTCCTAAGCCATTGTCAGGGCTTTTTTTTTTTAATGAATACGTAAAAGTAAGTTTGAGAGGTGACTTTGTCGAAGTTGATTACAACATGTACAGCATTTACAAACAGCCCACGCATTTGCCCCAACATGCTGCTCACTGGGAACCAGGTCCTTAAGTCTAAATTGGAATGCTGCAATTGTTTCCTCATACATGTGATTACTGCACCTCAGATTATGAAAAACACCTGCTCGACAATTTTCTAACTATACCCTGATATTCTAAAGAGACCTCATTTGTTGAAGGACACAGATACCTGAGGGTAACAGGCAAATAGAAGTTGCATTTTAGAGTGGTGGATAAATGATTATCTCCAATATAATCAATTTCTGAAGTAAATAAAATGTAAGCCCTTTGCTAAGTCCCTGCAGAGTACATTTTCACTACATATGGTAAAAATAAACTTCATAAGGTAACAAAGTAAAGACATCTGTGCAACTGAAATTGTCAATTAAAATTATAATCTAATAGACACAGACGCAGTGCAAGGCAAAATTTTTGGCATATTGATGGTGCTGTTATGTAAACCTCTCACTCCGAAGATTTACTTGCTGACATGCTTGATAAAAAACCCCAAAACCAAACAAACCCACAAAACCATAACATACATGAATGTTTTGTCAAGAAAAGCATGGTAAGTTTTACAAGCATAACTGTCTAGTAACTCTTCCTAAGGAATGGGAAAATTCAGACATACTATATTTATGAAAAGAAAAAGCCAATTGCCAGTAACTTAGAGTCAAACAAACACTTGGGTGCACTTTCTGAAACTGACAGTATTTCAACAATCTTTAGAGTTCATGTGTAAATATGGATAACTTAGAATGTGTTCTTACAAAACAGGATATAAGAATCCCTTTTGGTTTATCTGCAGACCTTTATGTGTGATAGCAAGCGGTATATATTATTGACAACAACATACTCTTTAGTATGTTAGCATAACAAATATCATACATATATATTATCATAACATATATCAGTAACATACTCTTTAGAAATTAGAATCCTTGCTGTTTTATAAATAAAAATACCTGTCTTTAGCTGAAATTTATCATATAAAAGAAGGATAAGAAATAATTACCTAATCTTTTGTTTTCTGAGCATATTTAACCTTCCTGTATTATTTCAACCTTGTTTATTCTTCAAAAGAAGAGCAAAGGATTGTTCCTCTGATATAAATACTTCAACTGAATACAACCTCATTCAAGGCCACGTATTATATTTGACAGATGCCAATTAATTTTGAGTATAATGACTGACAATGAAATTTTTGCAGGTGTATATGATTTTGTGAGTTTAAACAGCATGATAAAAGCTTGGGAGCACTGAGGCAGTACCCAGATTTGAAAGTACCATTCATACAGGTGTTTACTATTGCTCCCTGCCCACATGACACCCCCGAAGCCCCACAAACACACTGTGGCTGGTTCAGCCTGAGCTCCCTGGTCCTCCTGTGCTGGCTGCCAACTGACAGGCCAAACAGAACAGACAGCTGCTGAATTCATACTGCCTCACTTCCTCAGCAGGGTCAATAATGTGTTCTCCTTTCTTCTTCCCAGTCACCAACTTCCATGAAAACGCCAGAACTTTAATGCCTTTGCAGCCATTTCTGCTCTCTCTAATTGGAGAAGACTTGCAGGGTCAGAATTATTGCAGGGGGGAGCAGAGGACAGCAGACCATACTGCATTTACCTGACAGGTAACTACACCAAAAGAGGTGAGAAAACTATCCTGAAAACTGCTTTCAGTTTTGGGGCATAACTCTTCCAAGACTGATCTGGACATTTGCCTGCACTACCCCCCCTCCCCACCTTTTTTTTTCCCCAGTTAATTTTCAGTATTTACTTTATATTTGCTGGGGTTTGTAGAACACACAAGTGTACAATAGGTGCTTGAAATTATGTCAATACTTGGATTATTCTTGAGTTTTCTAGGGTCCCTCACTTTGACTCCTAATCACACACTATATCAAGAAAAAGATAATTGGCTATCCTTGAAATAGTGGTTAAATATTCACTTCGGCTGAGGATTTCTGACCTGTGAGCAAAAATACTAATTCTTGCAGACATCTTAATGGCAACATTCTTCCTGAATAAAGAGCTATTGTTTTGGAACAAAACTTTCAATCTAAAAGGAGAGGAAAAAAAGAAAAAGATAAATTAAAATTACTTAAGGAAAAAATTTGAAAGGTGTGTTTAGCATATTGATTTAAGATTTAGCATATTGATTTAAGATTGTGAAAAGTTTCATTTGAGTCTTACCTGCCATTTAATGATTAGGCCTTGCAACCCCCCATTTTTAGTCCACTTAGACAGATACAACTTGTCTACCTGACAGACTCCCAAATTTTGCCACCTTGATCTCATTATGCATGTCCTGCTCAGGAAAATAGAAATGAAAAAGCCCACAACTTTGCATCTGTACCTTTTCCTAGAAAAGCTCTCCTACTTAAGACCAGTATTCCTTTAAAAGAGACATGAAGTTTCTTAGTTGTCTCTTTTCATTTATAGCTTAAACTTCTAGCTTGGACTCTTTATTGTTTTGGCTCAGGACAAAAGTCCAGTTGCTTTAGTACCTGATACTGCAACTTTTGCTTCAAAGATCAAGAACAACAAAAATATCTTTCTGCCTCAAGAATGCCTCCTTTCAGTCACCAGCACACTCTCTATCCCAAATCTCAGGTTACAGTCCTTTTCAATACTCTTTCAGCTGTCTTACCCCTCTCCTCCACCAGCCATATCACCCCATCCCCAAATCACCTCCTTCACCCCCTCAGTCCTCCAGTCTCCTATCTCAGCTCCTCCAGCATCTGCACAGCTGCACCCGCCTCACCATCTGCAACCCCTCGCATGATTCATCACCAAACATAACAGACCATGATTATTCACTATTTGAAAAGCTACAGTGGAATTTACATCTGTTTCTGGAAGAGGTTCAAGAAGCCTGAATTCCCCTTCTTAGCAGAGAACACCACCACTGTGTATCTTCAGTGGTTTTATTTCACTGATAAACTTTATGCCCTTGTCTAGACATAATAACATGACTTATGTGATAAATTAAATTCAATTTAACAGAGGGATTTATATCCTTTAAAAAATAATGACCCTCAGATAAGGTATTACAGATTTAGGCCCCTTCTGCTTGGAAGTGTCCTTTTGAAAATTGAGTCATTCCAATGGGTCAGCTTTTATACTCTTCTACCAGCACAAAAAAATCGAATGTCTTCTGTAACTAGCGCCTGAAGTTGTGTTGTTTACTTATTCTTTATTGTGCTACAATTTTACTCATTCACTAGAAGTATTTTTACAGGCTCTTTTTGCTCAGCTATTACATTTAAATAAATACACAAATGAAACCTGCTAAAAATAAACTAACTTCAATTTAATATCATGCCACAACTCAGAGTACCCAGAGAGGAATGCAAAACAAAATTATTTCACTTTTTGTTGCTGGGTGTTTTTTTTTTTTTTTTGGTTTTGGTTTGGGTTTTTTGTTAAGAAAAAGGCCTTCAGTTTTATTCTGACAGTTCAGACATCCCTACCTTTAAAAGTTTTTCTTTGTGCTAAATGTATCACACAAAAACGGTTTACACTGCATTAGCGTTTCTGACAGGAGCCTTGGCAACAGGCATGAATGCAATTAATCTACATTTTTTGGCAAACAGACATCAAGTACTTGTACTTGCGAGCTCCTGACATGTCAGATAGAGGATATACTTGGGACACATGACTTCACAGCTCTAAATCAGGTCACTCACTACAGTATACAGATCACAAGCCTCACACTCCTGTTGATGCCATGATGCCTTTTTTGCTTTTTATATATACCCCCCATATACTCTTTTGTATAACTTTTATGTATTCTTAAGGGCCATTTAGCCCACATACTTCTAATTGTTCAAGTTTGATAACCAGCATAGGCCCAGCATTCCATTAAGTGAGAAAACCAAACATCTCAGAAGCCTCAGACACCAAGGCCTTCTCTTCCCTGCTCATCCTCTATGACATTAAGGGTATCTGGCGCCCAGTTTAACAGCAGCACCAGCACTGCTGTACATCTGCCACCCCACTCCTTTTGACCAAGGAAGCAGGTGGAGGAAGGTGGAGGAAGAATATGAGTCCAGTGAAACAGCCAGGAAAGGAAAACCTCTTTGAAAAGCCACGAATGTACTTTCATATTCGAGTTTTACTTCACTTTGTAAGGCATTTCAGCTGGCTTGAACGAACCTTTGAAAGAGCAGTTACGGGGACACAGTGCACAGTCCCTCTCCAGAGCACAACTGAGTTACTGGCTGCAAAATAAAGTTACCTTAAGGGTACCTAGACAAGTCAGCTCGAGTAACGCAATAGCTCCCTCACATCAAAAGGATATCCTTTCAGTAGCTCCTGACAATGCCGGCCCGCACCTTCCCTCTCCCCCTGCCCTTCCAGCCACGCTGCTCCCCGGTGCCTGCTCTGGCTCTCGCTCTGCCCGATGCCGCTGGCCACGTCTGGCACCGGGAATGAGCCGGGGCCGAAGCAGCGCCCGAGCTGCTGCCGGAGCCCGCCCCGACACCGCTCTGGCCCACAGCGGCCTGGCAAGATCCCAGGAGACCGCCCGGCCCCGGGCACTGCACGCTGCCCTGCGCCCGAGGAGCAGCACGGCTGCGTCCCTGCAATCCCGACACTCCGATCCAGCTCCCGGGAACAGCCCCCGGCGAGTTTTATTCCCCAGCGTACACACAGCCTCGGTGAAACAGTTCTGTTCACTGAATCGGTAGAAGTGTAACACAGGAAATCCATAATCAGCTGTGGAGAGCTGAACAGACCCACTGAGGGGCAGCAAAAAGGACGGAAAGAAACGTATGGATGGGATAAGGAAAGCAGGAGCCTAGATCAGATCCAGCCGTGCTGTGTAGCCACACTTCTTACTGTAGCCTGTATTTGCAGGGCTGTCAGGAACCACTGACAGAGGACATCCTATTCCTTTTTGCATTTATGTCTTCATTCATACACACACACCCCCTTGCCATGTAAAAGAGAAATAAAATGAATTATCGTCGCAAACCGAACAATTCTGTATTCCTAGAGGGTTATCACTATCACATTTCCACAGAATTTATTACAGGATTTATAATCTTGAGAAAATGCAACTCCTTGTAAATTCTGTTAGAATGACAGCAGCTCAGTATGCTGAAAATCAGGGGCCCAAAATGTACATTTAACTTGAAAATGTGACAGCTGTTTGAAAACATTGGCCTGTTTACGTACAGTTACATCTGTGTGGCAGCACGGAACAACAGGTACAGCTGCTGCTTTGTTCAGAGGCAGTGCCCTGTGCTGCTTGTCACTTGCTTACACACGTACTCAAGCTGCTACCTGATTTGATCAGACTGGCCTGCTTAACTGCACACAGCATGTCCTTTATCCTGAGGTGGGTAAGAATATATAAACTTCGCTTATTTTATATATATATATGTGTGTGTATATATATATATATAGCTATTTTGTAATCTTCCACTGAAAACTGCCAACAATACTCACTATGACCTGTGGGCTGTAATTAATTGTGTTTTAACATCAGAGTGTACGGATTAATTGACAGCTGTACTGGAGAATTCCACCACGCACTGCCTGCTAATAAACAGTCTCCAAAGCAGTCTCCTGACATAATACCCACCTTCTCCCTCATCCCCCCCTCTCAGATCCAACTGGTTCCATAGTACATTCCTCAGCCTTACTACTCCAGGGAGCGTTTTCCATACAAGTTGAATAAAGATGCCAGAGAGTTTGGTTTGGTTTTGTTTTATGGGAGCCTGCCCCATGACGCCAGTGTCAGGTATTTGCACCATTCTTCCTGAAGCAGTAACACTAACAGCAGGTTAGGAAACGTCATCAGTAATTCAAGTCTTCACTTTCAAATCGGTTTTGCAAACAGACAAGAGTTCTTCTTACCTTCTGAACATTCATGTTCAGTGGTTTGTTCTGTGATTTGTTATATCAATCATTTCCCATAAATAATTTTTAAAACAAAACAGGCATGTAGCAATTAATTGTGTAACAAAACAAAGAATGACAATACAAGCCTGTATGCAGGTAATAGAACTTACTCAGTGTAACAGTGCTGGATGCATGGATATACACAATAAAACAGTAAGATTTGCCTCCAAACCTTAATCACAGGCCATAGAATAGTTTCAAATGACCCATTTTATGATTTTTTTTGTTGTTTTAAAATGTAAATAATATTAAGTTATTGTGGTATTATTTTTCCATGTAAAATACATCAAACTCTGAACTATTCACAACAGTAAGTTCTCTCAGCTCCAGGATGTTATACACTCACAAATGAGTAAGGATTTACTCAACCAGCACACCAAACAGCAGCTCTGGTTTCCTTCTGTGTACTTCTCAAGAAAATGAAAACAAACTAATGAGATACAAAAATATGAAATATGAAAATATTGGACTAAGTCACTTTCCCATGTATTTCAGCTGCCTGGAAACAAATGCCAAAGAGCTGCATAACCTCAGTACAACTGTACAACTTCAGCTCACTGCTCTGAGTTCCTCAAGGCAGACACATTTTGGAACAAGTTTCTTTTACTATTTGGAAAGATTTACTGAATAATTTCTCAGTCGATACATCTTTTAAAAAATATGATAGTGTATCAGCATTTTTAGAAAGGGATAGGTAATTTGCCAATGCCTGCCAATCTCTCCTACTCTTGGTGTTTCCACAGGCATGAGACAACTTGAACTTAAACCAATAAATTTAGAAGAACACAGCACCACAGAACAACTATGCCTCTTTGGTAGCTCGCATCTTTCCAAAGTAAAAAAAAATTAACACCACACACATTTTAAGACTTTATGACTTTAAGCAAAGACCCACACAAACCACTCACGTAACAACTCAAGCCTCAGCCAGGATTAGAATGCCAGCGAGTTGTGGTTTATAATTTATATTAATCTGTGCACAAGAAGTCCTTCACTGGGCACAGAAATTACACTTCTTTGATATTTAAAGACACATGCAATGCACTTATAAATAAATATTGTTTCATAAGCAGAAACTATGAGAAGTGGTATGAGGAAGTGGAGTCGGATTTGGCAACATCTCAATGCCACATGCAATCTGGTCACACAACAATCTCCTCATATCAGTTGAATATCTTTAAAACATGTCAAATATCCCACTCTTTGAGAGATTTTAGTTTTATTTTGAGGATAGTGATGATTAAGAGCCTAACCTTACCAAAGTACTTTTTAATTCAGCGAAAAATTCAGCCTTCTACTTCATAAAAAGTCATTCAGTATTTAATTTAACAGACCTGGTCCTGTGAAATGCTGAGCACTCTACTTCTAAAATATTAGGAATTAGGAATTCTACTGAGTAGCACCTAAGGCAGCAGTAGATATCAGAACATAAGGAAGTCTTACTCTGTTCTCTTGATTGTGCTACTACTTTCTGTTTATCAATTATTTATTGGCACTACATGCTCAGATTTCTTTCCTTGTCATTTGACTATACATTAATCACTCTTTACAGAGAATCTATGCCCAGTCCATGTATGTACTCACCCCTTCATGCAGCATCTTGCAAGGCTGAAACAGAAGTTGTTTTCCAGAATCTCTTCCCCTTCCATTTCATGTGCAGATTGGTGATAACAAGTGATTCTCCATCAATAAAAAGCTGCTGACATTCTACAAAAAATAAAAACAACGAGTCAGCAAAATTTCCCAGGGCTTACTATACTGATTTTATATCGCTATGACGTAATATAACTTAAAAAAAAATTTCTTAATGCTTCTTCAGAAAAACAAAATCTTTAATTTCACTTGGGCTAAAATGATTTTTAAATGATTGAAGCTTTTAATATGTCCCTACTTTTACAGCAGGACCACACTGACGTCTAGCTAACTAGGGAATATAACTGGTATATCCCAATGTAATTCCGATATTTTTTTCTTCATACTAAAAGAATTCAAGACCACTCAACTGAGAACACTATAGTGACAGCCTTGTGCTATTTTAATCATCTGTTATAGAGTAAAATACTTTTACTCCTAAAGAGCATTCTCACAAATGTCCAAGTCTTTCTGTGGACACATTTAGAATAGTTATGGTTTCCAAGGTGCACACACAGTCCCATGAGATGTCTTTCCAATTGACCTTTATTTTGAGGATTTACATCAAAGGTAGAGATTTTGTTTTTATATACTTTATTAGGCCTATTAAAAAAAAAGCATTCACAGCTAAAAAACCCAAACAAATTAAAGATTCAGAGAGATTTTGGAAAAGTGGATTAAAAAAAAGTTTAAATTCAAAAATTATGTACGAAAATATGCTTGTATATTTAAAAAACATGAATTCAGCTTCATTTATTTTCCAAGACAAGTATAGTGTTCTCTTTTTTTCCCCCTTGCAAAAATATGACATGTGCAATAGAAGCAGAACTCAGAACCCAAATCTCATCAGAAAAGCTATAGAAAAGTAAAGACAAAAATAGAGCTGCTTGCAGTTTTGAAGTACAAGCTGCTTCTGAAAGAATACTAAGAAAAGTTATGTTTCCTTGCCCATTTTTGGGACAACAGTGAGCATTATAATCCATTTTTTAGAACAAGATGGGTATCTTAGGCCATATATCCTGTAGGACATTATTGTCCCTTATATTTTTATAACACTCCACACATGAAATACTAAAAGCATAACAACACAAAATCACAACTGAAGTGTAACCCTCTCTATGGTTTAAAATTCATGATACCCTTTATGAAGACTACAGTACTACCAGAAAATAAAGACACTAAAGAACTACTGAAAAGCAAGTGACAAATCCACAAGGTGTTTCCAATAGGTAGCCAACACTCCCTATGCACCTGACTGTAGAGGATGACAGTCAATATAAGGCACCAACAGATTGATAAGAATACTTTTTTGGACTATGCTAAGAGTTCCTTCCAAACATGGGAAAAGACAGCGAGCATGCTGTCTGTGGAGTTCCACAAACCTCTGATAAGGTCTGCACACTCTCATCCTTCCAATACACTACACTGCATTACTTGAAATGCCCAAAGTTGCCACTCAAAGTCACTACGAGCCGATGGCCACTCGGTAGCTCATGCCAGCCAGCAGAGGTTATGACACTGGTTTGGGTTTGAGCAGACGTGTGACCACATCACATGAACCACAATTGCCTCAGCTCCAGCATGAGACCAGGTAGCCAGCCTCAATGCTAAGTCAGTGATTCAGGATTTACAAAGGAAACACTTTTTACAGAGGATCCGTTTTGCTGCCTGCAAAGCAAATTTCAAATGGTGAGCAGTGCCCGATGCCAATGAGAAAGTCTCTGCATGTTCTGTAATACAGGGAGTTTGACCACGATTTTCCTTCACAACAAAACTTATGCAACACCTTTATTAGTGCAGTACTACTAAGACACCCGATGTCAAAAGTGCCAAACATTATCATTCCAGATAATCCTGTGTGACGAATCCTGTGCTCATACTACTTCCATCAGAGAGCTTAGGAACAGCTCCCCGTGTCACTGAGTGAGACTGGGCCAATCTTAATATGAATGCAAGGCAACACTTTTTCGCACTCCTTTCCATTGTTACTTCTGGAATGCTTTTTGAAAAGCAGGTATCCAGACCCTTAGGGACAACCAAGAACTCAGCAAACCACAGAAGCAAACCCCGGAGGCATTCCCACTGACCTGCTCCTCGTTCCCAGGACAGAGGACCCTCCTCTAACCAGCCGACCGAGAACAGCACAACCCGCCTGACTGAGCCAAGCCAACAGCGGGAACCCCTACACACGTACTTTCCGCCTAGTACCCGAGTTCATTCCAGGTTAAGGGCAATCCAGATGTTCCATTTAGGAGACATGACAGCTGCCAACCAGCCCCTCGTGTGACAGGGCATTACCCCCTCCTCTGTTCCCACCTCCACGCCCTAAAATCCCGCTCCCCCGGGGCTTCCCGGGTGGCTCTTTACCTGCGCCCGCCCGCGCCGGGCCGGCTCTGCCCGTCCCGCAGCCTCTCGGCCCCGTTCCCGCAGCCGGCGGCCGGCGCCGCGCCGAGCGAGCAGCGGGAGCCGCTACAGCATCTCCCCGGGCCGGCTACCTCCTCCTGCTGTCCGCCGCCGCTCCGCCGAGGGCTTCACACCGCGAGGCCAGAGAGATAAGTAATAGCGAATAGCAAGGGAGGGGAGGAGAAGAAAGGACAGGTCATTAGCAAAGCCGCCGCCGCGTTAGCGAGGCGGGGGCGTCACCCAGCCCCGGGCGGGCGCTCCCGCCTCCTCCTGGCGCCCCGGCCGGGACACAGGCACCGCGCGGGCGGGGGGCGCCCCTAAGGCAGTACCGTGCATCGCTGCCGCGGGCTGCGCAGGGCCGGGCCGCGTCCCCGGCTACCGGCGGGGAAGGAGCGGGAAGGGAACGGGAGCAGGGAGGGAACGGGAGCTGGAGCGGGGCGGGAGCGGCCGGTGACAGGTCCCGGAAGTGAGGTCGGCACACACCTCCCGCCGCGGCCGCGCGCCATTGGCGGGGCGGGGGCGGCCCCGCTCCCCTCACACCCCTCACACCCCTCACTGCCCTCACTCCCTTCACTGCCTTCGCTCCGTTCACTGCCCTGACACCTCTCATTGCCCTCACTCCGTTCACTGCCTTCACACCTCTCACACCACTGCTCTCAGACCCCTCACTGCCCTCACTCCCTTCACTCCCCTCAGACCCCTCACTCCCCTCAGACTCCTCACTCCCCTCACAAACCCCCGGCCCCAGGTCCCTCCGCGCCCCCGCATTTTTACCGGGACACGGGGCTGAGAGGGCCGAGCCTGAGACCCCGGGGCGTTCGGTCGGGGGCGAATAAAGCCCCGCCGGCCGGAGGGGGCGGCCCGGCTGCCGCGGGCACGGTGAGCGCCGCCTGCCTGAGGGCCGGCGCGGAGGGGCCGCGGCCGTGGCCATCCATCGCTCTACGAAACACTTTTCAAAATCATATAAATGCTTGTTTGCATTCACGTTTGCATTCCATTTGGGGAAGAAAAAAATCTAACCAACCAATAAAACAAACAAAACCAAAATTTAATCAGAAACCCCGCTTAATTACTGAACTGAGTAGTCAACGGCACAGTACTGGGATGATGAAACAAGACTCATTTCAGATGTTTCCAGTGGGAAGTTAAAGGAGGCCCAGAAGGGAAAGGAGAGCACTGTTTGGGCGGGTTGGTGCATACTGCAGTGAGCACCACACTTAATTCCATGAATTTCTCACAAATTTGGGTTAAGCACATGGCCCTGGACACCAGAGCACCCAGAGCAGAAACAACAGTAGCAGCAGAGGCTGAAAAGCCCCCAAAGGCATGGCTCAGGACCAGCCAACAAAAGGCAATATTGACCATGGAAAACAGATGCTAACTAAAGGCCTTATATTGATTTAAAGCCTTTTCAGACTGTTTCAAACTGGTTCTGGTCACTGTTCAACTTCTCAACCACTAGTGCTGCTCCAAGGTCTGTCCCAAGCTGGGCCAACACCCATTGCCACAAGAGTCAGTTGCTTTAGCAGGTTAATTCCCAGTTTTAACACCTACATATTTCCCTACAGGTGAGGTGACATGGTACAGGTGTTGCAGTACCATTTTCTAGAGTAAGATGTTGGTATGGATGCAGGCTTTTGCCTAGGGAATATGCACGTTTTGAGGGATTCACCACTGTTGCCAGTGAGAGGCATGCCAGGCTGACTAATCTTTATCCTAGCTTTATCCACACCTCCTCTTGTCCTGACTCATGCACTAGCGCTGTCCCAAAGGCAGTAAAAACACAAAATATTTATTGGAATTCAAAATGAGTTGTGGGGTTGTTTCCTGTTTATGAGCTGTGGGCTCCTCAGCCCACACCAAACATGTAGCAACCTCCGTCTGCAGCAAGGAGGGCTGTGTTACCCCAGGCATGGAGGAGAGCTCTCTTAATCCCTGTTCTGGAAGTGATTCTTCTGAAGGACTTGGAAACATTTTGTCCACGAAAATGACTGGTGTTGCAGAAAGTGGTGAAGGAGGAGAATCTATCCCACACTTAAAATATTTACACAGGAGACTATAGTAATTTCTTTTGTACTGAAAGAGCTTTTAAAATGTAGATTACCGGCTGGATTGTGTAAATTTGTATCACAGTTCAAACCTTAATCACATACTAAATAACAAACATCCATTACCTATTTAAATGTGCAAGCTTTTAGAAATCAGAAGTTAGATTATTTACTAGGTTTTTAGCTGGAATAAGCTTTAAATAGTGTTATATTCTATTAATATGAAATAACCTTATTACAATTGCCTAACAGCTCAACAGCTGTTGAAAGAAGCAGCCAGATTTGTGCAGTTTTTGATTTTCCATCTTTCCAGTAGCCAGCTGGCTTTGTCAGAGGCCTGCACAGCCATGCACAGCATTTCTATCACAAAACATTTTCATTTGCAGAAGAGAAATGCCTTTTAATTTATTTAAAGGCCAGATATGGAGCCTCTCATAACAATTCTGTGGGAGCAGATGAGCAGCTCCAAGTCAGCACAGACTCATTCAGAAGTCTGGGAGACAGTCCATACCAGGAAAAATTGGCAGTGCCTTTGCCACCTCCTCCAGCTACGGGTAGAACGCAGGAAGTGGGCTGACCCTGCGCTCAAATATTTGCTGTGATTTCTCTTGCTGATTTGATGATAGAGATTTTAACAGACAATGGGCCTTGTTTTTGCTGGGTCATCGTGAAAGACTTCCCCTACAAAGTCGATAGAGCCCCAGAGCCTTCCCATTTGAGTATTTATTTGAAGTGGGAACTGCAGAGACTCAGTATTGTAGCCAGCACTTTATCAGCTGAAATAGCATACATAGGGTTCTGTTTCTCTTTGAGTGCCTACTGAAGCCTTACAGAGCTAACATGTACTAATGGAAAATTAACTAAATTATCTTTGAATCATTCTTATTAAAAGAATAGAAGTGGCTAGACAGTCACAAAGCAAAAAGTTTTATTAACAGAGGTCACTAGCAGAAGTCTAGAAAATTATCCGAGGGTAATTTAAATCTTTTTCTATATAACTTTGTGCGTGCTGGATCATGCCCCTTTGTGCCTGGTCAAAATATGTCAAAGCCAAAAGTCCCATGTGATAATGAGCAGGAGATGATTACATCTGATTCATTTAATATACACAGTATTCAAATTATTGTTAAAACACAGTTCTTTCTCATTAAATCAACCCCCTTAAAAAACCCCAAACAACAGTCAAGAAAACTGGTGAAGCAGTGGAGACCAGTGAGATTTATCCACCCTGAGCTTTCCTCATGAAGTTCTGTCCCAGCATAGCAGCCTGGGTACAGAAATACCTGTGCTGCTTTGCTTTGCTGTTGGTTTTAGGTCAGGCTGGATTTGAGGGTTGGTTGTTTTTAGATGCATGTCTCTCTCCTGGATTAGAACAAAGCTCTAAGGCTAAAGGTGATAAATGAAAACATTTAGATAAGTCACGTAAGACTCATCTGCCTCATTTTAATATGATAGGTTTTGGATGGAAGCAGGATGCAACTTACAGGTTTACACAAGTCTACTGTTCCACAAAACTATTTAGACATTCAATTAAAAAAAAAATCTAAGATGAGATTATATTTCCCAACAAAATAAGCAATTAAGCTGTTACTTACATTTAATTTTTGTTAGAGATGTTTACCATGCCACCCCATCAATATAAGGTATGGCCTTGGTCATTCAGATAATTTCTTTTCATGTTTGAAAGTTACTTTGCTCATTGCTCTTCACTTACTGGAACAATTCATTACTTGTCAGAGCGTCAAACATTGCAGGTGTCCATACATCTCTTCCTGTGTCAAAAAGACTTCAGAACAGTTGCATGTAAGATCATGGTGCTTTAAACTTATTAACCCTTCTTAAGCCAAAATGTTTAGGGTTCCTTTCATTACTCTTTATGCTGGTGCTGTCATCATCGCTATGGGTTTTCACTACATGATCACCAGCCAGGTTGAGAACTGGTGAATTAATTTTTTTTTAATGTGACAGTTCTCTCCCCCCCATCATTATTACAGTCAGTGTGTTTCATTTCTTTATTTTAATAAAAAAGTTCTTTAAAGAAAACTATTAGCAGTGAGCAAGCACCTTTCTTACAGTAAAGCAGGACGTCCCAAAGCTTTCTTCTGAGGGGTAGCCCATGCTGGAGCCTTCTGCAGGATGGGGAGCAACCAGAGGGAAAATTACTGACTTGAAAACACTTTATGGGAATAAGCAATTACTCTTAAAACTCGCTGTGGCTATTCTTTCCCAAATTTGCCCTACCTTCTAATCTGAATAATTTCTTTCCCTAGTGTAAGATTCCTTTTCTGTACATTTTTTTTTGTGCTGAACACTGCATTACCAGATTCAGCAGGATTTAGCAGGTTTATTTGTGGGTTTTTTGTCTCTGAGAACTGCTAAAAATCAGTTCTGCTTAATATAATAAATTTATACATTTTAGAAAACAAATCACTGCTTGGTATCTTGAACTGGGGAGAAATTTTGTTATTCTCTTACTGGAGTGGATTGCTCCTTCCTTTCTTTGATGAACGTGCTACTTGCCATAGTGTGACTGAAGGAGTAAGTTTCCTTCTTTTTTGGCAGGTTTTTCCCTATTATCCTTGGAAATAAATGTACTCCTAATTTAGTTGCTTAATGCATTTTAACTTATTGATCCCTGTATTTCCAGTTCTTTGAACTGAATACTATTTGAAAGTTTCCCGTTTCAAGGAAAGAGTTTCTTTCCGATCCAGGCTTCCCACTTGTTCCTACTTTTGGTTTGTTGGCTCAATGAAGCCTTTGTTGTCCCTTTTCCCCCAATTTCAGTTTCCCAGTTGGTGTTTTATCTATCCTTATCAAGGGCTCTTCTTGGGCAATATACTTAAAGTCTGTCCCTGCTGTCCCCCTCATAACTGTGACTCAAATCTTACTCACGAGTGACTATTGCGACATCTCTTTTGGCCCTCATTCTCCCCTCTCTCCAGCTAAAGTTAACTTTCGCTGTTCCCTCTCAAGTGTCTTTACTATTTACGTCAACTCTGTACCCCCTTTGACGTCTGCTTCCAATTCCCAACTCTTCTTTCCTGTAACGTCTGATGCGCTCTCTACTCTCCTCTAAAGAACAATCCTGCAGAAAACCTGCCCCTTCCCTGCAGAGTCTGTATATGGGCGTGACATGGCACAACAAAGAAGCAAGACAGAATGTTTGGTGGATTGTGTTTCTTAATACCATTATTAGCAATTTCTAATTGGTTTTCTTTAAGATGTGTCCTCCTATGCACCTCTGCAGTGTGTACTTATTCCCTTGCATGCCTCCATCAGCTTACGCTGTCACTGGTCAATTCTTCCAGCATCAATGCTTATCTATCCTTGTCCAGCTTTAGCTGTAGCCTTAATGTAAGTTGCAGAAGTTTCTGGGCCGTCACTCATGTTTCATGCAAATGTCAAGATGGAATTGCTGTGAAAATATCAGCTTGCCCTAAATAATGTTGCTTTGTAAATAATTCAGTCCAAGTGCAGAAATTAAAACTGAAGCTGCAGCTTCTGTTCGCCTCCGTAGCCTGTACACCTCATGTGCCAGAGGTGCAAGCACACCTCTTTAGCAAGGAGATGCAGTGGTTGTACAGGTTGTACTGCTGCCAGAGCACCTGAGGAGATGCAGTGGTTGTACACACATTGTACGACTTCCAGAGCACCCCACAATCGTGCATGTGTGCTTGTTTTGGTGCAAAGTCCTGCGGCTCCTGAAGGGGAGCTCAAAGCTAAGCTGATTTGGGTTTGCTTGGTTTTAGCTGAGGCAGTTAAAGGGAAAGTACAGGTTGCTGCTGTTTCTGGAGTTGGCAGCATGTGGCACACCGGGCAGCACTGGTGCTGTATGTCCACTCCAGTGCATTTCCCAGAGCTCATCTAATCACAGATTTACAGTTCTCCAGGATCCTCAATGCAAGCAGTTTCTTTCCCTTGTACTGCTTGTACTTATCTCCCCCAAAGGAAGGGCAAGTATTTGTATCATGCTGTCAAGTAAAAACGTTGCGTTTGGGTGCTTTGGGTGTGTAAATGTGAGACTTAGTCAAAGCAATTAGCTGAGTAACCATTCAGCTGAAATTGTTTTCCTACCCTGCTTCCAGGCCGTGACTAACACCTGCTGTGATACACACCCAGCCTTTTCCAGCACTCACAACTGATACGCCGAGCCTCAGCCACAAATGCCTTGGGACAAACAATCACACCGTTCATTTCTGGGCTCTCTGCTCAATCATTGCACACCTACAAGTCAGACTTGAAAACAAAAGCACATCTAATGGGGCTGGCTGATGCTTTGTATGTACCAGTTTTTCCTTTAAACTTTGACTGTCCATGTTCTTGCTCAAGTACTTCTCACTGCTCTTTACACTGACCAGCTTTGCTGTGTGAATAGGAGCTGCTCATAACTAAGTCCTAGATAGGTTTTTTTAAAGCAAGATTGTACTTCTAAAATGTTTAAAGTGTTTGATAAAATAATTTGTAAACATGATGTTAAAAATATAGAAGAGGGAGGTCAGATGAGACTTGAAAACATATTGTTATAAGACAGATTAACAAGCTCATTACTGGCTAGAAATTGAGGCTCACACCAGGCCAGGAGCAGAAAGGTCACGATTTTCTGAACCAGTGGCCTCAGAAATATCCCAACATCCAGTACCACCTTATTTGTCCTCATGCCATGCTGCACCAGTCCTCAATCTTCCCAATTCCAGCTCTTTGGTGTGAACCTGTTTGACTGAAAAATAATAGAAAATAGCAGCAGAAAATAAAAATAATTTCATGATCTAATTCATGGCACGTGCCTCACATCCGGGAGGAGCACTGGCTGAATTCCGGCCATCTGCACTATCCTGGAAATCAGCCTGGCATCAAACCCTGGTCCAGCCTGACCAAGGACATGGAAAAGGTGACTGTGGCAGGGAACCTGAGGGAATAGGAAACAGAGCAAAGGGCTTCTTTCAGTGGCTACAGGGAACCCTGGGAAAGATGGTGATTTTCAATTGGATCAGAGGAGCAAAGCCAGAGGATATCTGTAGGAGTGTGGGCAAGCCTGGGTTGTTTGGACATAAGGAATGTAAGCAGCAGCAGGAGCCTTCTTGGGGAAGGACGTCATCGCAGCAACACAAAAGCATCAACTGCTAACACTGTATTTATCCAAACCGTAAAGAACAATTTTAAATAAGAAGAGGTTTCAAAGCTGTGTTTAGCTGGAAGACCTGTGTGGGAGAGGGGTGGATACCTTTGGACTTTGTTAATAATTAAGTGGAGGAGTGTGTTAAAGCCTATGGAATGGACAGCACGGTAGTAAAAATACTGTGACTCATTGAAGCTGGAGGTTAGCAAACAGGCCCAAGTAAACAAAATTGCACATGACAGATCCTTGTGCAGCAAGACCCATCTCTCTTTAATGAAACCGAGCCTGAAATGCTCCCTTTGCTTCTGAAAACCTCGTGACCTCATGGAAATGATTTGATACTGAACCTGCAAGAAATAGAAATTTTGTTCAGAACTAGATAAAAATCCAGCATGTTTTCCAAGCTATACATTTGCAATATTCAGCATATCTTCCAAACAGTTTTTTTCTCATAATAATCCCTGAGCTAATGTCTTTCCAGTTAAGAAAACCAAAACCACGAAGAAACTGTTTTTTCTCATATAATTTCACTCACTCCAAATGCAGCAAGAACCAGAAGAAAAATCTGGATATATGATTTAAAAGAAGTAAGAATAAGAACTTCTCTAAGCCTGTGAAGTCTGCTTTTCTGTGTACTAGTGTCATCAGATGTTTCGTTTTTAACGGAATTATTTCACAGGTCTTACCCCATTAAAAAAAAATATCATTACTATCTTTTGCATATCTTAATATAATTCTCTCCCTTTGTCCCTTTTAACCTCCTGTTTATGTCTTGAGGTACATTTGGCTCTAGAAACTGGCAGACAAAATCCATAAGGTTTGAATGTAGAGCAGCAAATACACCAAAGCTGGTCTCCTGCCAGCTGCCTGCCTCTCGGGGTGCATACACACTGGTTGTCTGGCTTCCCCCTTTCTACAGCCATAGCTGGAGACCCCAAAAATTCCTGAGCCACTGGGAAATGCCAAAAACAGGACAGGCAGATCACTGTTGCCATTCCAGGAGCCTCTGAGTACAAGAAGCATCATACAAGAGTGGGTAGTTAGAGCTACATCATAGAGTTTTGCACCCATTTTGGGTCACTACCTGACTGCAGTTGCTCTGATTACCTAATTCATCTGTGTGCAACTCTGCAAATATTTGTTAGAGAACACAAAATATTTGCTGTTTATCCTGGGGTTCAGCATTACAAATGTTTGTTTAATGTCCAGGCTGGGATTTTCAAATGTTTCTGATATCTCAGTATACCTCCAATTTATTTCTATTTAATCTGGAAAGAAAAAAGATCTTGTCAATATACCTGCCCTGTACATCTCATCCATGTTTACATTCTGGGAGGTTGCCTGTTGGAGCTGTGCAGAAGGTAGAGTGCCCTGTCACTCTCCCACGTGTCACCAGGTTTGTCATGGCACACAGACACGCACAGAAAGCCTCAGATGCCCCACACGGAGCGAGGTACCTGTGGCACTGCAAACAGGGGGAAGGCAAGGCACTGTTATGTTGTTACAGGGTAAGCGAGGTTAGAGGGACCGAGGGTGTGAGTGTGCTGACATCACCTCATTACTTGGCGGTACAATTACAAGAGCTGTCTCTCCACTCAGATTTTACAGTTAGATTAGCTATTACCTATGACTGTGCTCCAGCACGAGCTGTAAGTAAAAACAAACCCAAGCCTCCTTTTTTTTTTTTGACCCAGTAAAGCTCTAATTACAACACAAAGTGAAAAAATGTCTTTTTTTTTTTCCTTATCAAGGGCAATGCCTTGGCTAGTGTAGAGACTAGAAACTGAGTCAGGAAGAAATCCTCAAAGCCAGGTGTCACAGGTGTCACACAACTGCACTTCACGGTGTTCTGGCAGCAGAGGAATCTTTTGGGGTAATATCAATGTATCTGCTCAGCACTGCTGAAAATGGAAAACCACATTCCCTCCTCCTACCCCTTCTTTCAGGCACAGGCTCCACCATTTACCTTCTTTGGGCTTTAGTATTCTTGGCATTTTTCAACCTCCCCAGAAGACTGGCTAGTCGTCTGTAGCTTAGGGACTTGCGTTGCCTCAGCTGGGAGCCACAGAACACCAGAGCAAGCACAAGGGTGAGGAGAGGACACCAGGAGAGGGCAGAAGGAAGAGAGACCTTCTGCCTTGCTGCTGTAAGGTGTTACATCAGTTGACTTGTTAAACCACACCTTGGAAGAAGGTGGTAAAGGCCATATCCACTTTCTTTGGATATTAAAAAACAGATCAAAGAGTGGTTGAAGTCCCTAGTGGGTTGTTTGGTTTCCCCATGCACCAGTATTACTTTTATTCCTCTTTTCTTTCTCCCCCATCCTCAAACCCCTTGACTGGGGCAATGTCCCTCTTCACAAGCACACCCTGTCCTTGCCTGCTCTCTTTGTATCAGTCCTTCAAGCCCTATTTCTTTTGCAAACTTTGTTTTTCCAGTTGGTCAACTCTTCATTGACTGCTGTTAACATAATTATACTAGAATTCTTGCTCCTGTTTACCTGACTGTTCAGTTCTTTGGGGCTAAATCTTACCATTTCTCTCAATTTTGTAAAGTGCTGTTTGCCTACACATAGCTAAAGATTCTAAGACATTTTAGCAACTTTCATTTGCTCTTAGAGAAAAGACTCAAGTCAGCCATTACCCCACTATCAATCCCATGAACTACATGCAGAAAAATGTGATTTATTACATAAATAAAGGTGAACTAGACATTCAAAAAATCAGAGTGGAATACTGGAATCAAAATGTACTTAATCCAGACCCAGTGAATCTCTGATTAAAAATAAAATACAATGCTGATTTTTTTTTCTCCCTAAACTCTGTAAACCCTTGGAGAGCCCAGTTGGAACAACCAACCATTTTTTGTTTTTTCTATCTCTAGCTCTTACATTGATTTTTCACTCCAGAAATAAAAACTTTACAGCTGGTATGTATACTACACTAATGATGCTTTGATTTAAAAATACAACTAACAGATGTTAAATTATTCTAGTCAGATTTGAGTTACCTTTGAGATCTGGCTACAATGTTTGCTTCTGGAAGGTATGCACATTTTATTTATCCCCATGGTTCATGAAAGTCAGGCCGTCTTTGGATAAATGACGATTTCATGTTTTTCTCAGATATCCACTCATGTCCATAAATTTGAAAGATGTGTATTGTGCTATCGGAGAATGTACTTTGAAGTCAGTTTTAGATTTGGTTGCTAATCTGGTGGCCCTGCTTTTCTCTTCTGTAAACAGTGATAAATAGTTTCCAGTGGGCCTGAATCCAGCAAGGCTCTTCACTAAATAACCTCTAGGTAGAGTTACTTTGGACTGAAGGGATAAACCCTACATTAAAAGAAAAGGTTGATAATACAAATGTACGAAAATATCGAATGCTTCCTGCAATATGTGCAGTTTTCTGAATTTGGATAACTGATCTGGACACTGCTCCAGCCAGAACAGCAGGTTGTACCCAGAGCTGTCTGTGCCTGATAAGAGGTTTCTGATAAGCTCCTGGATATCAAAAAGATTATTGAACAAATATGTTTGATACAGTACTATACTATTTTATATTGTTTTTCCATTCCTCATCATAAGTCATGATAGGACTAGTAGAAATTAGGTTATTCAATTCTAAGGTTTTGCTGCTCCAAGCGAATAAAATTGTACTTTTAAAAAATATTCATGTGCCTTGGGAAAAAAACCCCACCTTTATTCCCTGGATTAATCACTTGGAGCAATGTGCTAAGTACACTGAGCCGTTCTTTTTGTGGAACATGAGGATCAAGCCTTTGTTCTTGGCAGCCACGTCCTTCATGCCGTGCATACTGGAACCCACCGCTGTTATTTTTCATTCCTCACGGAGAGCACAGCACTCTGCAGCAAAAAAAGGGGCAGCTCCTCCCAGAGGGGCCTGTGCTACAGCAGCAGAAAACTCCCAGGAGGAGCCTGAGGTCACAAGGGTCACAATAAAGGTCACAGTGAAAGCCTGACGTGGCACCTCTCTTCTGTAAATGCCACGCTGGACTCGGCATTTTTATCAATTTTTATGGGTGGCGTTCAGATTGAGGCTCAGGAGTGGGAAGGTGCTATTAGAAAAAGGAAAAGAATGGACTGCCTAGATGTACCAGATGCAGAGACATTGAGGAGGAAGGAAACGGAGGACTTCAAATTGTACTTTTCTGACAGTGAGGAACTTTGAGTGGAGCCTGGGGCAGGATGGCTATTGACACTTCCACTCTTTTGTCTGTGTCAGTACCCTGCACCCTGTCTATCCTATACCCTGTGAGCAGGTTTTACCTATTTTTGGGGGGCTCTGTGCAAGAAAAATCTTGTTATTTTTGCCTTGCCAGATTCACTGGTGTAGAAGAGAGACACAGCCGGAAAGCTATTTTATAAAACCCTAACAAACAGCAAAATTGCATTCTTGCTTTCCTCTTGTGTCTCTATGAAAAGTGTAAGTGCAGCAAGACTGCAGCTGATAGGAGGTCAGTTCTCCAGCAGACCACATAAACCAGTCACTTGTTATCCCTTTGTCAGGAGTAAATGGATGCACGGATTCCTTGTATATATTCACCTTTGACTGATGTGCCTCCAAATGCCTGGGCCAGAACTTACAGAGAGACGAAGGCAGCAGCAGAGAATGCCCTGCTGCATGCTAACCCTTCCAGCATAAAATGCATTTAAAAAGCACTGCTTTTCAGAAAAGAAAGGTCTCATAACCACCTGCAGTGGCTCGGCTTTACAAAGTGCAGTCACTCAGTGTTAACAAAGTTACTCTTCCCATTTGTCAGCAGGCACTGAGACCTCACAGGGCTCCACCCAGAACTGTGCAGGCACTGTAGAGTCATCAGGTTTGGTAAGAGTTCAGCCCTGCAGGAAACACCTGCAACCATGAGTGCAGCTCTTCTGCCCTCAAATTAGTCGAAGTTTGAAATAACAGGTGATCTTTTAGATTGATCTTTTAATACTCAATGTATGTACATGGCTTCTCTGCAAACTGAGGATGAGCGCCTACTTATCGAATTTATTTTCACATTTGCTTGATAGAACCATTCCTCTCTCATTTAAAAATATTTCTCCTTGCATTTGTCTTATGGCATTACAAGAACACAAATCAGTGATTTCCCATAAACTAATTTTTTTTTTAAACCTTATAAAATTTTGTCTCTACAAATAACAAAGAATACCCCCCTGGAAATTATTTAAGCCTAAAAATTAAATACTTCTTGTTTAAATTTCTCTCTGGTTGAAAAGAAAAGCTGTAGTCCCTCTTCTGAGCAGACAAAGCATAAGGCACAGCAGGATCTGAGCAACGTAGTCATCAAAGCCACTAAACAAACCCTAAATCCAGTTTTAACAAACCATAGAGTAGCATTTTAAAGTACTCTGGGAGTAGTTTCATATTACCAGCAGCTGGTTTAAAATAGTAACAGGACCATTGTACCATCCTCTAAAATAATGATTCTATCATAACAAAAATATTTGCATGAAGTAAATGGACATTGAGTAACTGTGGACTTCTGTACCAGTGACTGCACGGTGTCAAACCATGGTAAAAACAAGGTGGAGAGAACAGGAAACACCTGAAATAAAATGGCTTGTACCCTTTTCCATCGTGCTGCTTAGGGCAGTATCCACTTTGAACAAAAACAAAAAGACTTTTACCACTAAAAAACCCCAAAGCCCACCCTCCCAAACCCAAGTAAACACAGTTCTTCCTTATTCTTTATGTGTATGACTGGTACTTCAAGCTTTTTACTCTCAGATTATTTTGTTTTTCTAATTGTTAATAAAGTTAAATCTCTCCAAATTTTGAAATTGATGTGCTTTGAGTTTTTCAGTGATGACATTTTATACCACTCTGTCACGGTTCTAAGACATTGCACTGAAGGTCCCCTGCAATTTGGGATGGAGGTACAGATCAAATAACAAATTCAAATTATTTATTCCAAACACACCTGGAAAATATTTTGAAAACACAGTGATGCCAATGAATAAAAGACTGTGTTCTGGGACATGTATGATGATTGTTGTTTTCATCACAGAAATCTCTGTAAGAGAATTTGCTGCACTCTGAAAGAGGAAGTGGAGGAAAGAACAGGCTTTGAAGATCACCTCAGTGCAGTTTGCAAGAGACATTCTGCATGTCAGGTGAAATACATTTTAAACTGAAGCTGGATACTCTCCAGGTTTTTCTGTGGAGACATGTCTCGAGTGAAAAGCTTACAAAACCAGAAGTCTGAAGTGCTGGAATGGCAATGAAGCTTGGGGCTGATCAGGGCTGCATCCACACAGCCTAGAGCTCTTTCTTTGCTACTGAATGGTTTCTGACAAAAGATTGAACCCAACTGTTTTATTTAACAAAGGAAGGATAGCAGATGATTTTTCATCTCTCCTACAGGAAGCAAAATACCTTCTCTTGCTTAGATCCGTGGAACAGGATCATGTCATGGAACACCTTTGTGAAAGAGAAGGCTATGGGGGCAGTTTCCTTGTGCTGAGCTGGTTTGGTCATGGTGCTTTTAGAAGCATGTCCTGTTTTGAGACAAATTCAGGGAAACGTCCAAGAGGAACGTCTCCTCAAAGGAAGGCAGATTATAGCTGCCCCTCCCCCACCAGGTTTGGGAAATAAATATTCCTTTGAGGAATGTGAAAGAGAAAATAAAAATTATTTATTTAACAAACACAGGAAAAGAGTAATAATGCTAAATAATGAAATCTCTCGCTGTGGAGAGAAAACCTGAAAGATTTTAGAGTCCTTCTGTGGGTGTGGTCTCTCTCCTCCTCCTCAGAGCTGGGTTGGCGTGGGAGCCCCCCTCCCGGCCGGTGGAAGGTCCCCCGGTGGGGTTCTGATGTTCTGGTGTTCTGAACAAATCCAGAAGAGAAGAAAAAAAGGACCCAAAGTCCCAGAAAAACAAGGTTTAACTCTCAGTCTCTCTCTGAAGAAACAGAGCCGAAAAAAGCTGGCTGAAAAGCAGGAAGGGTGCTTCCTCCACTCTTCTCCCCACAGCAGAAGAACACAGAGGAGTAGTGACCTTGAAGCACAGACTGCTTTGAAAAAGGTCATTTGGGCTTTTTTTCTTTCTCTCCCCTCTCTCGGGCTCAGTTTAAAGGCACAGAAAGGCACAAAATTAATTTCTGGGCATAGAGCGATGATAGGGGATACACATCATAAAGTCACCCCAAGACAAAGCACCATGAATGAGCTGGAGTTTCTGGACCTGTCTTTTCAGATGACTGTAACTGCTGCTTGCTAAATACCCTTGCACATGCCTTTGGCCTGTGGATCCATCACCATAAACTCATTTAATGCATGTCCCTATGCAGATATGGAGTTGGGAGGCAATACCTTAAGTGGGGTTCTCTGATGTCACCTCCCTGTGCTGGCTTAATTTAAATAACATCTCATTTTAAGCAATTAAGTCCTTGTTTTTCTTAGGCTCTTATTTCTTAGGCTCTTGCTCAGAAAATCATCATGATCCTCCATAAAAATACATAAGTATTAATGAAATAAGCACATATTTGGACCTGGAATGATTGCTCTACTTGTGTTAGTTTGTATGACTATTCACTACATTCACTTGGAAAGACCCAACCCAATAAAATTTTATATTTGTATTTTTACACAAGGTAGCAATTCTGACTGTGTAGTTACTAAAGGGCTTGAGAGCAAGTTGGAAAAATTAATAGAACTATTCCTAACCATGCACATATTGCATGTGTGCCAGGAAACAAGCAAAACCTGATTTCCCAAGCATTTTGTGTGATGGGAACTTTAGCAGGCCACATCCTCTCCCCCAGTTCCTTTAGCTCCATGTCCTTTGTTTTCAGTCCTAGACTGAACATCCTCCAGCATCCCTCATTTTGGGGCAGAGTAGCTAATTTGTCCCCGTGCTGCCTGTCCAGCTGGCACTCACTTTTGCAGAGACCACATCAGCTGGCAAACACTAATTGTGTGAGAAGAATAATCATTGCTGGCACAAATTACAGCAAAACCTGCCCTATACCATTCCAAACCTGCACGTGCTGTATCTAACCATTGTTTTCATCACCATTACTGATAGCTTCTCTATTGGCTTTGGTGCAGCACTTGAATCAATGAAAGTTTTCTTTGCCCGTGGGGAACTCCCATCTTTGTACATAGCACACGATAACATTTCTCACACGAAATCCTAACTAGATTTTAAATGTTCTGATTTGTGAAGAACACATAAACGTGGTGTAAAGTCACAGTTCATCTTTGCTCTGATTTCTGATTTGTCTTCAGGCAGGTTCGCTTCTAAGCGAGCAGCACGAGAGGTGATCGATGGCAGTGAGGAGAGCGATAAACACCTGACCTCTAGTGGCAGCTGTCCGGGCTCGGTGGGAAGGGAGAGAGCTGGAAATGTGGGGAAAAAAGGCATTATGGAATAACCTGGAACTGTGAAGTGGAGCCTTAACTTCCATTAGTTGCTTTGTCAGTTTTTCTTTAATTATCTTTTCTACTGAAATCTCCGTTCAGAATCCAGGCTATTTCTGTTTCTGAAACTTTTCATCACGTTTATTACTATGTTTAAGAAGCGTGTGCACAGTCTTCCAAAAAAAATACAGCAATATCCTAACAGGTTTTATATCTTCATATAGAAAGCTTTCGGTAAGTTTGTCACTTTGGTTGTTTTCCCCCCATGCATGCACAATTATTCAAGAAGCCCATTTGGGTCCTCATTAGACTTCATTCCTGCCCCTCACTGACACAGAACATTTCCCCAGTGAAAATACATACTTTACTATCAGCACTCTGGACATCAAAGCTTTCCTTCCTATTGGGCTAAAAATACAGCAGCTATTCCATAAAAAAGGTCATAACCTTGCTAATCAAGTGGTTAACCCAAATATTAAATCCCCTCATCGAGAAACAACAGTTTTGTTTTTAACCTCTGTAGGATTAAATTTCAAAGTGCTGGTTTACACAAACTTTCTCCTAAGCAAAAGACCATTGTCTGGAAGCTATGGTTAAACCTACTTTTCATTACAGCTTTGTGAGGCCTTCAGACCACCAATACAATCTGTTAATGTGGCAGTGACAAAGCTGCAGGAGAACTGGAGCAATGGCATCATTATTTTCCAGTTGGAGTTAGAGTAACTCATGCTTGTTTCCTGAAGCCAGAGTGAAAATGAAGCTACACATGACTCAAAGCATTCTGGACATTATAAACAAGTCGATACAGCCATATGAAGAGATGATTTCAGAAAAAAAAAAGAGCTGTGCAAATACTCTAGCCCATCTAAATGATCACATTAATTGGGACGTGGTGGGGTAAATTTGGGGTTTCCTTATGGCCGACAAGTGCTGATTTGAGAAGGGCATAGAAACAGTACTATTCTGTTTAATTTTAATGTTTCTCATAAACCCCATTCAATTATCATAGTTATGTCCAAAAATATTATTTTGTTCGAGCCACTTATATGTTTTCTATTTACTAAAAAAAAAGGGCTGTATTTTTCATCTAGTAGTCTCTGAAAATCTTATTTTTCTTCTCTCTGTTGAGACTAGTTCAAAATCTCCTTCCTTACCTTCAAGGTGCTCTGGCACAAGTCCAAGATACCCAATGGCTTGTCCTACACAAGATGTCGAAGTGAATCAACATAAAAAGATGTGAATTTAAAGTGAGTATAACTCGAGCATATATAATTTCTCTATGGACACTCATTAGGAGTCAGCTGGCCATAATTACCTTAACTTAATTCACGCTCAAAGTGAATTAAACTGAAGTGAAATAATGGTTTATCAACATGGGAGAGACACTGTACAATAAGCTCGGTGTAAATTCACAATTCATCAGCTGTTGTGCCCTGACTTCCCTTGTGGAAATGCAACATGCCCTCAAGGTGCCTTTGTATAAGGTAACTTAATTTTTTTAGGGGGAAAAAAAAAGGCTATATATGGAAGTGTGGGCTGATTGATAGCAGGTGCAGAAGTGATTGGATTTCAGTGGTGCTACGCTAGCAAAAAGATCAGCATACATCATCTGTACAGTTGAAGTTTCTCTGCCATTTTGGGACCACAATGGCACCTTCTATGCTATAGGGTCTGTTTTGAACTGCAGAAAGCCAAATAGCATTTTTGATGTTTCCATAGCAGGGGAACAGCCAATTAGTACTGAGTACCTGGTGTACCATCGACTCATATTTTTATTCACTGTTCAGTAAATCACCATGGAGGAGTGCAGAGAAGCCTTAGCCATTTCTGAATGAAAACAGCCAAAAGCAGTTACATACTAAAATTTACACTCTTACCCAGCTTGGTTTAACTTTACTGAGTATCTCGGTATTAATTTCCCCCTAAATGATTTCCCACCTTGCTTTATTCATTAGATTTAACAGCATTTTTATGTTAGCATAAGCAAAGCAGTAAGAAATATGGAGAAATATCCCTACTTGCAGTACTCCTTTAAATGTAACCAGCATCGTCAGGCAGTCTGTGACATTATTATCCAGTTAGGAAAACATCCTTGGCCCCATTCATTCAGCCGTTCCTGCTCATTTTTCCAGGCACAGAACGTTTGTGCCGTAGCAGGCCTTGTCAGATTTGGAGCCCTTCCAGTACCTGATGAGCATATTAACAGTGCTCCCATTCATGGCCCAGAGCCTGCCAGTTCCATCTAATTTTAGGGAAGCTGCTATTTATAGTCAGATGGCTGTGCTCGCTCTGGTGAAAGCCTCACCACTGCTGGGCGTGGGGGGGAACTTTATATTTTTGTGCTGTTTTAGTTGGCACACGCAAAGTTCATGGTTGTAATTTACCCAAATCCAAAATACTCTGCCGTCCTCCCCAAGGAGCAGCGATGCTCCACGTGAGGATTTACACCAGGAACACTGTGGCACTGTTGGCTGGCTGGTTCTCATCCAGCCATGTGCTGGCTGTGTCTAGGCACAGGTGACCCAGAAGTCAGATGACAGTACAGAATCACAATCTTTGCTAAATTTCTATATGCAGAAAGGTTTCAAGGTCCAAAGGATGGGGGAGAGGGGGACAATGTGGGGCCAAATCTCTCTGTGCTGTAACACCTGAAGTATGGGTTGACCAAAGTGAATTCCTTTTCCCTTGTTTCCAAAGAGCACATTCATAGGACTAGTAATAATACCTACCTTTGCGCCACAGGATTTTGTCAGAATTTATTCACTAACCTTGCAAGAAGTGTTAAATGGCGAGAAAAGTTATGGGGAAGAGATTCTCCAACGTAAACTCGGTGGTCAAATTTACTTAAATAGGCTGTTACGACTTCGGCATTTCATTAACGTACCAAGAACTAACACTACACTATGTGTATATGTACGTGTGCGTGTGTGAGAGAGAGCTGAGAGGAAATCAGCATTACAGTTCATTTTCTCTTGCAGAAAAACTGCCACATAAAAAGTGAGAACTCCAAAACTATTTCATTTAGAAATACAGTGTTCAAATCATATATAGTCTGGTGCGGTGAAATTGTATAACGACCCTTGGGAAAACATAAGTTGACCTCTTCCAGTTCAAAAGATACTTCATTATGTGTTTTAGTAATTGATAATTTATTCCCAGTTTTATTGGTGCGATAGGATGGTGGTTGAAAAACTAAATTCACTTTTTGTTAATTGAAATTGGGGTACAGCTCATTTTAGGTTTTCAAAATGAATCCTGACCTTGGTAGAGGAAGGTTTGAGTCACAGAGTTTCAGTCAGATTGTAGCGTTTTGGCTTTAAAATACCCAAAGTTGATAGTGTCTACTCTTGTTTGTCTCTGCATAGGCCTCTGGTATGGGTAATATCCATTTCCCAGATTTGTAGGAGGTGCTTGCAGAGGTTGTTTACTCTCCTTCTGATGTTGTAACTTGCTGACATAGAATGTATGCTCTGCTCATCCCTCATTCTTGCTCCAATAGACAGGAAGACTTAGAAGCTGGAACAGATACAACTATGAGAGTAAAAAAAATCCGTGTACTCATCAATCTTAATTGCATTCCCGTTCCTAGTTAATTTGTGTATCACAACAAGAAACGAACATTGAACCAGCAGAGATTCTGGTTCAGCTGAAATTCATATTCAGCCTGGCTGGGATTCTGCTGAGGCAGAGCTGAACTGGAAATGAACCAGAAAAGCAGTTGAAGAAAGAAATAATGGCGTAATTCTGTGGCTAATGTGGTTCGCAGGACAAAAAGTATTCTTTTCTCTATTAATTTGTAGCTGACTGCTGCATGTGATAAAGCCCATGCCCCATGGTCCAGCGGCCATGGGCTGGCAGAGGACTGTCATTTCCCTGACATTCAGAGCCAGAAGTGTGTTTTAGCTGCACAGTAATGTCAATAAGTGTTCATCTCCTGCCCTCCTCTCCAGCTGAAGACAGATGTTCCAGGAAAATGAGGGGTTCAGATGTTACTGCAGATACAAACTGCAGTGCTGCCTAATGAGAATCACAGGTAAAGCTGTAACAACTCTGGAAGTGTTACTGGCAAGGTAACACTGAGCAGTCCTTGCAGCTTCAGGAGTATTTGAGTTTTTTTAGGGGTGTACAAAGAGGTGATGCGAGTCCAGAGGGGTTCAAGCTTCCTGTCACCAGCAGCCCCAAACCCTGCAGGGTTGGGTAGAGCACACACACGTGTCCCACTGAAAGACACAGCAATGATGACATCTCACCTGCATCTCAAAACACTGCGTGGGACCAGGGCAGGCAGCCCTTCTGCCAGGTGCCCATACCACAGGTTTTCCCATGTGCACTCAGGCCAAAGGAGCATCCCCTCACAGACAGATTTCCAAATGCTTTGATTCAGCCACTTCTGAGAACCTCCTCCATGCACAGCTTTTCACAACAAAAGTCTCTCACAATTTGAGAGACTCCTTCTTCCTGCACAGGCTGTCAAATCTCCTTCCTTGCACTACATCAGCCTTTCTGAGTTCCCTGTCTTGTGTGGCTTTATGTTGTCTATTAAGCAAATTAATTATACTGTCCTTATTGTTTGCATTTTACAAATCTTTGCAGCCTTCCCAGAAAAAGCTGACACGATATTGCTGTTCCATAAATTGTACTTTCTTCCACGTGTTCTTGTGACCCATGGAGACATTGTGCTATTTTTCATCGTGGTTTCTCTCCATAAGTGCCTCTAGTGAAACCTGAAGCATCATCACCTGTTGGTCTGCACTGTATAAGGGAGAATAAAAAAACGATGTGGTGACCAACCCCAGAAGCTTCTCCTGGCACCACCTGGTGGGCTGGGGCTGGGTTTTGCAAGCACAGAAACTCAATGTCTCCATCCTTCTTCCTGGGTTTTATCCGGCACTGGTACTCCTACTCATCCCAGCCATTTTAGAGCATTTATGAGTTAAATTATAGTGACTTTGTGGAATGATTTTGAACTAATTAGTCAGTATAAAAATTAGTGGCTTTTCATACACCTGTGGTACTTGAAGAGTTGGTGAATTTTCCTTTATGGAGAACATCTGGTAGCAAGGCAGGGATTATAACTTCAAGGAAGGTTTTTGCCTATATGCTGAAACAAGACATTTTCCTCTACAGCTAATATTTGCCTTTTTTAGCTATTCTGAGGTAAAGCAATTCCTTCCATCTTTCCTATCCCCACTCCAACTATGTTTGAGGTGTATTTTAGTTTCTTGTTCCCAAAGCAAGAGCAGCAAGATCATTATTCAGTCTCGAGTGATGCTGTGCCCCTAGAAAATTTAGACTTTTGTAGTCACAGCCTTCCACTCTCTCTTATGGCAGTAATTTTGGGGTCTACAAACACTGACATCTGTACCCAAAGTGAAAGAAAATTTTATATAATGGATGGATCCGTGTCTCCACGTCAAGGAATCTTGACGGCTTTTAATTTCCTTTTGCAAGTTCCTTGCTGCTGCAGTTTCTCTCAGTCGGTATGAGCCAAAGCAGTCGAGTTTTTTTGTACTTCCATGCTGCTTAGGATGTTTTCTGATCACTGGCAGCCAGCTGGCCAGTGGCTTTAGCCATCCATCTCATATTTCTGAACATTACAGCTGGGCTTCCTAATTTGCCCAGACACTGGAGCTGCCCCAGAGGTTTTATCTCCTCAAGTCTATATCACCTGTAATTACTTCTTGGGAAGCCACCTGACATTAATTTTAATATTTTTAGAAAGCATCCAACTCTTATTTAAGACTATTTTGGTCTTTTTGATTTTTGTATGACTGTCAGAGTTCAATTTCTTTAGCTGCAGCAGTTAATCAGCTTTCAAAATCTTGCCTATTATTTCCACTGGGGAGACTGACAAAGATACCACCTGTACTTTCCTTTTTTAGACAAGGAGAACATCAGTTCTGTAACATTTTTCCCCAGCCAAACCTGTTACGCATTTTTTTCCATGAGCATCTCACTGTGGCTTTTAAGATTTCATGCTGTGCAATTCATTTTGAATAAACCCTTCCCTGAAAGGTTAAAATTAAACCAAGCAGCTAAACTGCTCACATCAAAGCCAATACAAATAAGCCTCCACTGGGGACTGAAGGAAGTAGTTTTGTAACTCAGATTGTGGGGGGAAAGGAGCACAAAGTCGAAACAGAAATATTTAGAAGTGCCAAAAGGAAAAGTAACTTCTTTCAGAGAGCAGCTTTATATTAAGTTAGTAACACTTGCTGCAAAAGAATTGAAACTTTGTATAAAGGCACTATTGTACATGGAAAACTTGTTAAATAAGGAGGAAGGGAAGAAGGAAGATGTTAAGATAGAATCATACTGGGAGGTTGTAAGTCATAGCTAATGTTTCAATGCTGCTCTTTATAATTTATACTGCTTCCTTAGGGATCTCCTTAAACAGAATTTTCTCGTATTTTAGATGCCTCAGTCTCTACCTTTTTCCAGGGAGCTTCATGTGCATCTCCCAGAATCTCAGACAAGTCTGGCAGCTGAAGCTGTACCCCAGATTCCCAATGTCTAGAAGTTGAAGTGTTTGTTTTGTGGCTGGGATGCATCTGTAGATATAACACTTCCACACACATCCATCCCTGCTGTGATCACGGATGCCTCAGCCTGATCATTCTCCAGCTTCTCTTCAGATCTAGTTTATTTCAGCTTGATGTGTTACATTAATCTAGTATTTCATTTTTCATTCCTGCCATCTTTAATACACACACTGACAGTCCTGGCAGGACTGAAACACCATCTTCTGAGCAGCTTGCCCGTGTCTCTCCCAAGCCCTCCCTGCCAGCTCCCCTGTACCTCCATCTCCAGTGGATGTTTACACCTGCAGGTCAGTAACAGCGTTTCTGATGCCTCTTTTCCCCTGACTGTTTTCCATGACTGCCTCTTTCACATGAGGAACGTAAAAGCTTCGACAGCTGCTGAATATTGAATTGCAGGAGATCCTTCTGCTCAGTTTGCAGAATCTCACACTCTCAAGAGTTCAGATACCGCTTGAGACAAACTCCCACTTTGAAGACCAGTTCATGTGGAGTTATTTTTAGCCAATGTATACTCTGTTCACTAGAAGATGTCCTGCTGAGTAAGAGGAATTTGTATTTTGAAAAACTCAAATCAGATTGATCAGGCTCAGCTTCAGACTCTCTCCAGCATCAGATTTCTATCTCCTGACTAAGCCAACTTCTTCCACTAGAGGTTCATTTTGTTCCCAGCTCAACTAATTATTTTTCCAGCCTGATCATGTTGCACATATGCAATCTCAGTTGAATTTCCATCACCTGTTGAATCATTCCCTGTGTCCTCCCTTCCTCCTGCTTCTAATTTTCTATTTTCAGGATTCTCTTCTCCTTTAGGAGAGAATGGACAAGTATCAACATAAGGGTTTCATTCTTAGCTTGGCTGGCAACACCTTTAGCCCACTAAAAATTTGCTTTAGCAACAGGCTGGGCACAGTTCAGCATTCAGGGCATTGACTACAAGCACCAATTCTGCCTTTTGGTGACTCCTGTATGTTAGGCAATACGAACTTAAAATAGAAAAATGAATAAATACTTTACTACACTGAGTCTATCATTCAATCAGAAGTAATGTAAGAAGAGATTGGTAGAATTTTCTCCTCAGAATGGCCATCAAATTTTGTCTTTTACACAATATTACTACGTTTGAACATTGGGATTTCTTATATGATTTGAACTAATTTCTCCCTGCTTTACTCTCTCTTTTTTTTTTTTTTTTTTTTTTTTTGCGGTCTTATCTTTGTATAAGAACCTTGCAATAGGAGAGAGTTAATCTCTGTTTCTGAACTTGTTTTGGTACTGAAAGAAATTAATTCTGTATATTGAAGCTGAATTTTAGACTTTTATCCTTTTATTCCAGTATCTGCATGAACACTTTGATCAGGCCACAGCTACTGAGGACTTGTTGGGATGAACATGGAATTTAATGCCCACTTTTGGCCCCCCAGCTCAAGAAAATGAAAGACATTGGGAGACACTGAAGAACTGGAGAGGGTCTAATTGGAGAGAGGGCTGGAGAAGCTGACATAGGAAGAAAGGCTAAAGGAAGTGGGTTTGTTCAGCCTGGGGAAGGAAAGGCCCAGAATGGGTCTAGTCAGTGTCTCAACACCCAAAGAAGGTGGTTCTAGAGGAGATGGAGACACTCTTTTCCAAAGGATTCCTGGTGCCAGCACAGGAGGCTGTGGGCACAAGACAGTTTAGGGGAAATTCCTTCTGGATATAGGAAAAAATTAATTCTTCCGCCAAAAAATAATTGAGCAATAGGCTTCCCAGAGAAGAGGTGGGACCTTCCTTAGTGGAATTATTAAAGATTTTGCTTGACAATGCCCTGGGTAATCTCATTTAAGGAAGAAGAGGCGAGTTCAGGCTGCAGCATGCAGTGCTAGGAGAGACTTTGGGCACAAATCAACAAAAAAGCTGCATTTCATTAAATGTTTATAGAAGAGCAGGGCTTGTCTGGTGCTAAAGCACCAGCAAGACATTTCCTCATAGTCACCAAGCTTCCTGAAAGCCAAAACATCATCCACTGCACTGGTGCTGCCATACCCATGAACTGCCAAACACAGTCCCTCCTAAAATTCCAGCGATGCCTGGCTACTCAGAGCACAGGAAGTGTTGCTGAGTCTCTCAAATGAGGCAAATAACTCCCAAACTGGTAATGCCAGGCATGTAAAGCACTGGGAGATCAATGCCTTTGATTATCAGGACGTCTTTATATAGAATCGCAAGGCACTCGCTGGATACTGACAGTTGAGAGGCTTCTTCAGGGAGATTGAAATCTAAATCATCCAGTGCCTCCAGAAGAGGTCTATATATTTCAGATGCCAGAGTGAGAAATTGCATCAGCAGATATCTATCTATCTATCTATCTATCTATCTATCTATCTATCTATCTATCTATCTATCTATCTATCTATCTCTCTATCTGCTTTCAGTTAAACTTTTTGCTTGGCTCTGGAGCCTGCAGCATTTATTGCAGCCAGGGAATTGAGGTTTCCTACAGCCCACAGTTGAGATGAAGGACACTACATAGCCAAAGCACAGTTTACAGGCCTTCAGTATTGATTTCTGCTTGTAGCTATGAAGTACAAAACTACAGGTATGTTTAGGAGTTTTTGGCTTTTTTGGACTTAGACGTGTCACTAATAGACGAAGGAACATTTTCAAGGCTCAGAGCTGATCAGAGTTTCTGTTATTCCTTTACCAGTATGGTCTGTCTTTGGGTGCATAGGAAAGAAGAGGCTGTGTTCTCCTGGAAGTGTGAGGCATAAAGCCACAGTAAGTGTGAAAGGCTCAGTCCCCCCAGTCATCCTCTCGCTGACTGTTCTTACAACATTTCCTGGCCCTGCTAAATAGAAAATTTAATTTTTGTGCCCTCAAGCTTGCTGAAGCCTTGGCAGAGAAGCACACAAGCGATCCCTGTTCTACAGCTAAAGACATCATATGCCCCTTTCTATGCTGGTGGGTTGTTTTGACCTTTCTTCATTTAAATATGCATTACACGGCCCAGCAAGAAGTGCAACATAGTTTAGGCTGTGACTTCACACTTCCATTCTATCATAAAATATGAGTTTTGTGTCCCACTGGAATGGTTATAATTGAGCACACAGATCAAGTGCACAGGCAAGAGGCTCCTGACAGGAGAAGTGGGATCTGAGGAACATCTCTGTGGCTCTTGCACAAGCCAAGTGTGTCACGAAGGTAGGGAAACACAATGCAAAAATTACTAATTAGCAAACTACGTGATTACCCCTAGCAAAGTCTGCCGTCAACTCAGGCTGCTTTCAGCTGGAAGTCCAACCCTGGCCAAAGTGGGGGACCCACACACACACAGAGACTCTGAGATTTATCTCCATTATACTTCTCAAGCCAAGTCAACCCTGCAAAGAAAACACACCAAAGAGAAAATCATCTAAAGGACAGCAAGTGTGTAGCACTGTGACAGCTTCTTACCAGAACTCTTTCAAGCCAGCGTTCCTGCCATTAAAAAAAAGCGCTTCACAGCTTTTAAACATAACTGAAAAAGTCCTTTCAAAAAATGAGACTGTGTCCTTCTCAGGATCCGCCCTTAGCTGAGACAGGAGTGCTGTGTACACTGTGCTCATCCACATACACCTCTCACTCTTACGGCCAAGGGCACCACAGCACCTTCCACAGAAACCATCTCCACTGATTTATCATAACAGCCTGGGGAAAAACATCTCTTTCTGAGCACTTTGAATATGCCCTTCCCTAGGTCTGTTAGTGCATGAGGCAGGATCCAGTTGTTCCTCCTCACCTTTTCTGCATCATCAATAATGAAAGACTAAGCTGGGGACACCCACTTGGCAAAAACATAGGAACCCCTGATGAGGGGGGGTTATCAAAACTACAGTGAGGAAAAAAGGAGGTGGCATGTTCATATTGTACCAGGTCTTGCCGTACATCAGATTATCAGTGATACAGCTTATTCAAAATACGCAAGAACTGACTGATTTAGATGTTACACTTAAACATGTGCTGTAGGGTGAATGTTTCCAAGAGGTATTTGTTTTAATGTCATGATGAACAGCACATACTGTGAAGATACAAGCATGAGAAATTCAGTACTCAGTTGAAAAAAAGAGAGCTGGGGAACGCGAGGATCCCGAGGCTCGCGTGAGGCCACACATCTCCCCTTTTGGCAAAGTGACATCACTCACCCTTCTTTGGATGCCACTTTGGAGGAGACCTGGAATCTCAGAACACCCACAGCTGAGACCTTCTCAGGCAAAGCCCAGGCTTTGAGGAACTGCACCTGGGAAGGAAATGGCAACAGCAGCAGGTGACTGACAAGAGTACCAAACCTCCTGCAGATTATTTCCAGCAACTAGCTTATTTGTTTTAACTGTATTCTGTGTTGAAAACTAAAGGGGTGCTGCTTACTTTATCACTGAGTCACCTGTGAACTTGGTTAAGAGGAGGCAGTTTTTTGGTGACTGTCAGTGCTGATGTCTGCCTTACATCTCACAAGAGTCCAGACTTCTAAAAAAAACATGCTTCAAATGTGGACTCGTGGCTTGTGAAATTCCCAAAGAACATCTGAGGAACAGCCTGGTTCAACCCTCCTTGCTCTAGAAAGGGCTTACAGTGTGAGCAGCAACAAGCAGCTGGAGAACTGGAGAGGATGTTGCTCTGGAAGCTTAGAAGAGCAGGTGAACTATGATACGAACTGTGGTGTGCCTTCCAAAAAGAAACAGTCCACTAGCACCCCCCCAAATAAACCCAAAAAAATCCCCACACCATGGGAACCTTGCCACAGCCCTAGGCTAGAAGGGAGACAACTTTCTTTCCTCAGACAGAGAAATAATGATAATAAATCTGAATGAAAGGGAGCACACCAGACCTTGTTTTATTAATGGAGAGAATGATACTGTAGCTGGAGGGAATTACAACCCTCGCCCAGGAGAGAAAAGGCTCCTATTCTTGGCTTCTGGTTCAAGACCAGGCTCTCAGCAGTAGTGACTGGCTCAGGAGTCAGTTGTTGGCTGTAATTACAGCTTCCCTCCCCCTTGCCAGCTGTTTCACTTTGCAGTTTGAGGCAGTGTTTAAGGCAGGCCATGGGCCTGCAGGTGACTCTCTGCAGCTCTGCTCTTGTGCTCGAGACACCTTGCACCTGCTGCAGGTCTCACATTATCCGTCTGCAGGATAAAGGCAAGGCCTCTATTTTTCCTATGTGCTACAGTTTAGGAATAATTGATGAATATATGTAAATAAAGTTATAAAGTAGAACTGCTTACAGCATTACTTTCCTTGTCCCACAGTCCTAGTGATGGAATTGGGCACAGCTTTTGCTCCATGTCTCCATGAAGGACTCTCACAAATGATTCTCCTTCAGCACTGAAAGCAGAGGAGCTCTGCAGGACAGCACTGACCTGGAAAACCCTCAGCTGGTGCCACAGCAAGGGATGTCAGGAGACAGAAAGCCTGCCCGGATGAATGTGAGGTTCCTACCTACCCTGATGCTGTGTGTCTTTCTGGCACTTTGTGTCTAAAATTCACTTAATGCACCAGAGGCATTTTGGGATTTCCTACATGTGCTAAATCATAATGAAAGACATCCGCTGATGGCAAAGTCTCTGGGCTCACAGGATTATGTGGGGTTGGGCTGCCTGAGACAGCCCAAATCCACTTGAGATTGAAAAGGTGTGAGCAGTAAATAAAAGGAAATCCTGGATCACCATATAGTGTTCAGCTCCCACACTTTGACCTCCTTTGGTCCCTTCTATATTTCGTTAAGATCATATTTCTTTACGTGCTGCCTGGCTTAAAAGCCATCATAAATCTGTGGCGTGCAGCAAGAATAACAGGGAAGGCACCGTGGAATACAAGGCGCTCTAATTCCATCGCAGGCACTCGGAGGGAGCCGTAAATCAGTTTGGAGAGGCCTTAGACGGGAGGACTGGGGAGAATGTGGCCGCAGCCTGGCCCCTGCCACTGGAACCCCTCTGCCTCTGGGCCAAGGTGAGCACACCCGCCTCAAAAAACAAAAGAGTTCCGATGTCTCCGGATTGAACAGAGATAAAACTGCTTTAAATACTCTTTGGGGAAAAGTGCACCCAGCTGCCTTTGGTGGGAATGCCCTGTGGGATGTGCCACACGCTGCAGGTGGGAGCACGGCCCAGCCGCCACTCACGGCGTGAGTGCCCAGGTTTGCCTCCAGCTGGCATCACCTGGGAACACCAACCACCACACCTGGCCAGGCTCACCTGTGGCCAAGCCACTCTCGTGTCCCAGCTGCAGACACGGCTCCGGGTCAGGGAAAGCTCCACCATCACCGTGGGCCTTTCGCAGCCGTATGTGAGCAATGGCTGCTTTGGGGTGTGTGCCCACACACTCTCCCAAACCAATGGAGATGTAGCTCCTCCACTAGAAATTTGGGAAGAGCTGGAGCTAGGGATATGCTACCATATTCTAGATAGTAAAATCTCTTTTTCTTTGCTCTAGTGGGAAAAATCTTTCAATTGTTGAAGCTTTCTGAGGGAGACTTCCCTAAAAATAATTTTGCTCAAATTTTCATAAAAATTGTGAATAAATTTTTCTTTTTTCTGCCAGCTAGTATAATATGATGGATGTAATATTTTTTTAAGGTTTCTTTGTGCTACAGTAAAAACTTATTAAACTTTGGAAAAGATAAATTGCAAAGGGGAATGAAATGAAAACATATTTGTCCATTCAAACTTCCCAACTCAAACTCAAAGTTTTGCTAAGATGCAGGAATAAAAGGTAAATCATTGAATCCTGAATCATAGAATAATTTTATTCTAACCATGGTAAAAAGCAAAAAAGAGGAGAGAAAAAGAAAATACAACCAAAGTTGTGGCCACGTTGAAACTTTGGAGGAAAAAAGTTGCATAAAAAGGAGGAAAAATGTATGTTGCAACTATGAGTATCCTATGCCAAACCCCATTGGAGGTCACTGAATGAGCCAGCAAGCCAAGCCTAAATAAAAATAGGACCCGTGGGATTCCCCATCTGATTTTCAAATAGTCACTGCTACACTATCATTTGTCAAGTTTGCAGGGTAGTTTTTTACCAGATGTGAGAAACACAGTACCAAATCCAGGCTGAAGCCAGAGAAGAGTGTAAGCTTCCACATAGGAATAATCTGCTCAGGAAGGACTGTAAAGTCCGGGACTGGACTGAAACCTCCCAGATCCCTGAGTGCTGTGAAGTGTGTTTTAGTAATTTCACTACAAGTGAGACATTTTCATCACCACAAGTGAGATGTTCGAAGGACCTGTCTTACTGTGTAAAGGAAGGGTTAAACTGCCTTTTTTCACAAAAGGGAAATGCCAATTTACCGTATCAGGAACAATTTTATTTTCAGTTTAGATGTTTACAATGAGAACCATCTAAGAGTGGTACTTTCATTTGTGTTACTTCAAAGTGCATCAAGTGTCTCTCACTCTCTTCCAAGTGTTAATTAAAACCAGATATTAATGTGTAAACTGCTGCTCACTTTCAGCCAATTGAGAAACCTTCTTAACACACTTCGTTTGCTTTATAAAATCTCACTTGGGCTCCATGAGTATGGAAATATTATTGTTTACATTTGTATAAGCAAGCTGGACAGGGAAAACCCAGAGCAAGAACCTCTGGAATATGAACGTAAAACACATCAGGGGACTCACTTGCAACTGTCTCTTAACCTGGTTCCTCATTGGATTTTGATTTGTGTTGGAGCCTAGGCATGAACAGTATTCCACAAGCAAAGTCTTTATACCATCAAATACTTAGCAAGACTGGTGCTCATTACTTTTGACAACTGAAAGTGTCCGTGTGACTTAGGAACACAGATTTCTTTGAAAACCCGTGGCTATTTTGGCCTAGGTTTTTTCATAACATTGTCTTGCTTTGTTAAGCAGTGCTGGCATTGATTTTTTTGTGAAATCTGAGCATACACATCACTGAATCCCAGATCCTCACAGACATTTTCCTAGGCTCTCATCTCCCATAGTTTTTGTAACGAAGTTAGTACCTGGATGCCTTCATGGATAACCATCCATGAGTGACATGGATCAGAGCAATGCCAATACAGCTTTAAAATGTTTTGTTAATGTTCCTGTCATTCAGGATTAGTGTGCCGCTCTTAGGGCTGGGCAGTTTTGGCCACCACAATAAGAAAGACTTAAAGCTCTTAGAGAGCATCCAAAGGAGGGACACAAGGATGGCGAAGGATCTGGAGGGGCCATATGAGGAGTGGCTGAGGGCACTTGGTCAGTTCAGCTGGAGAAAAGGGGATTAGGGGGGACCCCATTGCAGTCTGCGGCTTCTTCCTGAAGGGCAACTCCGATCTCTGCTCTCTGGGACCAGGGACAGGACCCAGGGAACGGCTGGAGCTGTGTCAGGGCAGGTTTAGGCTGGATATTGGGAAAAGGTTCTTCCCCCAGAGGGTGCTGGGGCACTGCCCAGGCTCCCCAGGGAATGGGCACGGCCCCAAGGCTGCCAGAGCTCCAGGAGCATTTGGACAATGCTCTCAGGGATGCACAGGGTGGGATTGCTGGAGTGTCTGTGCAGTGCTGGGAGTTGGACTCAATGATCCTTGTGGGTCCCTCCCAATTCAGGATATTCTGTGATTCTGTGAGTCTACTATTCACCTCCAGCAAGAGCACAATGCTGGGACCAGGCCCCATGTGGGAGCCCCTTCTGAGCCCAAGGTAAAGCAGGGCTTTCTGAATTTCCCAACGAGCATCAGCTCTCTCCCTGCAACCACAACTGCCCCTCCTCTTTAGCAAGATGTGGTGTGCCATGTCACACGTGTACCAGCACCCACTGGCACACCAGCTACAGTCTTACTGGGCTTCTGGATCCTCCCCCAGCATAAATACCCCTTTGCAATTTGCCCTTTCAGCAGAGTGCCCAGGAACTACTCCTGTGTTCTATGGTTCTCTGCTGCAGCTGCGGAGGAAGAGCCCCAGCAGCTGCACTCCGTGGCACCCACACATGGGGACAAGGCTGGATGTTCACAGGTGGGGCTGGCAGGACATGTCATTAGGGTAGTTATTAGGATCGTCTGCAAACATCTACCTTTGCTTTAGTGTTGTGCCAAATGAAGTAAAAATTTTTACACTGGGTAACTGGTTTCAGAGAATAAGGTTTGCTCATGTTTAAAAACCCAACAGAACTGTAAGAGCCTTGAAAAGGAAGAAGAGGCAGAACACTTCACACATCCACATAGTGGAGATCCAGTTCAGTGGTGGCTTCAGTGTCAGAGAGCCTCTTAATGTCTTCTTTGTGCCTTGTGTCAAAACACCACACACTTTCTCCAGGGCACAGAAGGGAAACTAATAACTGAAATCCTGGCCTCACAGAAAATCCCACACCCACCAATTTTTACCTGGCCTGTTATAAGCAAATGTACAGACTTTGTTCCAGCAAGATGTATTAAGCTGCTCCTCATCAATGAACACTTGCTGGCACACTAAACCGAAGAGAGATGTTTAAGCAGACACACACTATAAAAGTGCATGTCATGATACACATTTCTCATGTGATGTTATGTGTACTCATGATTAAGCTCTTTCCTCACACCTGATGTGTGCAGCAAACAGCATGAGACCTTAAGAAGTGGTAATGCTGACTCGAGTTTTAAAAAAACCCAGCTGTTTTTCCCTTGTGATTCCAGCAGGCCAAGCTGCTGCTTACATTTGGATACAAACATTTTCAGTACGCAGTTCTGGGAAATACTCAGTGCCCCTGAGTTGTGCTTTCAAGTTTCTGGTGGAGTGTCATTAGCTGTAATGACAGCCACTGCTAAGGACAGGCCTGATTATCCGCAGGCTCACATGCTGCCAAGCACATGCACATGGTTTTGCATTTACAGTTGATCCCAGAGAGGAGAACACTATGGATATTTTTGGCCCTTTATTTTAATGGGATTGCCAGAATGACTAGAATCTGAAAACTCACAGCTCATTACCAAGAGCAAAATGCTGACCCAGGCAGAGCCAGAAGATTTGAAAACTACTTCAGGGTTGAGTTCTAACAGGCTCTGTAGAACGTGGACAGCGTTTTCCCTCTGTTAACCCCACTGTCCCAGAGAGAACATTTGCTCTGTGTTTACTGAATGCAAGACTGTGCTATCCAGCCTGCTCTGCATCCTGGAGAGCAGCAGGATGCTTTAGGCTACATACAATGCAATCACTACCCCAGCTTGTCTCACGTTTGCACTGCAGCCCCGAGGCTGCAAGAAAGAGCTCACGACCTGCAGTGCTGCATTAAGAGATGCACAGCCAGAGGAATGGACAAGATTAAAACCAGCCACAGTATTGCCTGTTCTCCTGTGGGTGTTTGAGACATGCACCAACTTTTCCTCCTGTACCAACAGCCTTTATCCATCTCCATGAATCCAAGTCAAAGAACCTTCCAAACCTTTGGTAAAGGTATGAACGAAAGGCCCTGATTCGAGATGCTGAATGACCTCAAATACCACCTGACTCCAGGTAACGTGTGGTATTTTGGGATCAGAGAAGCAATAAAATACCCACTTCTGCTGCTGACTGTACCACGAGTTATTCCATTTGCTTTCACCCTGCATGTCACAGTTCCCCCAGTTATATAGATGTGAGGAGAGTTTTTCAGGGAAGGTGGGTTGCCTTTGTGTAGCACAGCAGATAGAATCACAGGATTACAACTACCTTCAATTTTCACTCCAGTCTACAGTAACAGGATGCTGTATAATCAAAATATATACTAATGGTTATACAAAACCAGTCTGATACCTCTGGCCTCAAGATAACCTTAAGGCTTACAGGACTCCTATTTTTGGGTATATTTTGCACACGGGAGAATGATTTTTATGTCTACAACCAAACCCAGCACCTCGTTGTTATATTCCCTTTCTTCCACAGATTTTTCTTTTAAGACTCTAAAGTTCATATTCTCAAAGTATTTTTAATGACCAAACATTTTTTGTCCATAGTTTTTCAGATGCAATTTGTGCTTTTTAGATAACAGAATTCTTTCGGGGGCACTAAAGGTCATGAAATGAGCCTGTTATGAGAAACTGAGGGACTAAATAGATGTCTGGCTTTGGTTTTTTTAATTCTCATTCTTGACTTTCATTGTTACAGCTTTTCCCTTACAATATAAAGCTTACCTGCTGAAGAATGTTGTGTGTCTTAACCTAGTACTATTTGTAAAACACTGCAAGATTCCTGAGGGGAGAGGTAAGGTTGAACTAAACCAGTGCGTTGCTAGTAAAATTTGTTGCAGTCAAACTTAGATGTCAAGGAAATACAAACTTCCTGAATGCAAGTTTGCAGCATTTTTGCAATAATTTCCCCCAGTAACTTTATCCCACTTGAATGAACCAAAAATGAAACAGATTGAGAGCAGGCAAACTTTGAAATAAATAAAACTTCTTTAATTCAGTTTTTCATGATAAAGACTTAAAAAAGGATAATTATTTTGTAGGCAGTTATCAAAAATCTACACTTAAAATCTAAATTTAGAGCTATTAGGGACAGGATAGTGACAACTGTATCTAGACTTACTTTGCTGGTCTCAGAAGTATATCGGGAGTGTATTTTAGCTCTTGTTTCTCTGTGAATTAAGACACTGATGTTGTTATGCTGCCTATCAGGGAAGGCAGTAGGTTGTATAGTTATCTCCTGATTGGGGCAAAATCACTACCCTGAAACCACACAACCTACTACCTCATCCTGTTAGAGCATCACGTGCATCTTCTGAAGGAAACATTTCACCATTTTACCTTATCACTCTCCAGCCCACACATTTCTTAGCCTTAGAAAGGCCATGTGTGACCTCTCAGCCCTTCCCCACAGCTCTGCCTGGGAGTCAGACAGAACTGGTCGAGAGACTCCAGAGACAGGAGAACTGCAGTGGCAAACACTGTCCCTCCCAAACTAGCAATATGTAATAAAAAGGTGAGTTAAATCAGCATCCAAAACTGATTAAAGAGACCTCTTACTTAGGGTTCAAGCATTTACCAGTTCCAGGGCAGAACACGACTGACTGAAAGATATCCTCTTTGGGTTTTCTCCAGTTCATCCCTTTTCAGTTTCTCAATCAGCCTACAGCAAGTGGATTTAAACAGCTGCTGAATCAAAAGTGCTATTTTATGTTTAATATGAAGACAAATGCCAGAAAACAACAGAGAAATGGATCAGCTGTTTCCAAGTGGCCACTCCCATGGCAGTCCCAGACAGCTGTGCGTGAGCAAATCCATTGTGGCCTAGGTTGTACCTCTGTGTCCCGGCACTCACACCCCACGTGCTCTCAGAAAATGTCAGAAGGAAATGGCTTTTGAGCCTGAATGGGAAATACAGGAATCTAAACACTCTAAGGACATTTGTGTACAAGAACCAAACACGCAGACAGAGCCAGAGAACGGGACAGTTGAAAAATATCTGCATTGTCTTTCAGAGACATCCAGCGCTGACATCACAGCCACTTCAGGAAAGACAGTAGATTGTATAGTTATCTGACAGGCAGGGCATAGCCCTAAAACTATACAACCTACTACCTCACCCCAAAGGACAGTCACACTCTGATCACAGGAAGCACAGGCTGTATTCCCAGACAGCTGCATTGCTTGGTGACAACCTAGAAGACAAAAAGCTCTGGAGACAAATGTTAACAGTCTTGAATTTGAAACAGTTTGCTATATACCAGTCAACATTCTGCTTAATGAGCTCCAGTTTCATGTTTGAAATGTTTAATGGATTTGCAACTTGTGAAGTCATGTCAGTGACAAGATACACAAGGGAAACAGGATACAGCATTCATTTTTAATAACTGCATTTGTGTACTTCCAGCTCCTACATGACTGTACCTTATCAAACCAGTTTTTCACTTCAGGAAAGGCATCACTATAACATAGAATGGATGCTGACTTAGAGGGATTGTTTAACATGCTTCCAGACACTCCCCCATTATCCTAATGGGGAAGAGCTGAGTTTAAGTGAATTTCCCAAGTTCCACACAGATAAACCCCAAAGACTGAGCAATGAATTTGTCAAGACTGTGACGAACTGTGGCCTACTCAATAATACTCCTAAGTGAGCAGTAACCCAGCTCTGAAATGATGACCAAGTTAAACACACCCCACTGTACCACACAGACCTTGGTTAGGGGGATTAGGAGAAATGCCACTACAGCATTAGCTTCTGTAACCTCAAACTTATACTCTAATTTGAGGGGGTTGTTATTTGCTGCCACCCGGTTTGATGGACAACAACACTTCCCATTCAGGGCACATCTAAAGAAGTGGGAATAACTGAGATATCAGTCTGTATTCTAATATAAACACTGCTTTAATAAATAAGCAAACTTTGAAAACAAACACCCTACCTTAATCAGCGAACTAACCTTTTGCTAGTTAATTAAAGAAGACAATAAATGCTGCATCCATCAGCCCCACATGGATCAAGGAGTTGTTTCACTCAGCAAATCTCACCCTGAAGGCAGTTGGTCACACTGCAGGGGGACGGAAGTGATCCGCCCTGGCTTTCAGCATCACTAATGTGGGGATCTGAAAAGAGAGGAGCAAGACAAAACACACATATCAATTGTATTTCACTGCACACTGAAACAATTATAAGGTGAGTGAGAGCATGTGCAAAAGCAGAAAGCAGATTCTTTCTCCAGGAGAAACATGCAGAGCACCAGCTTTCCCATTCATCTGTTACTACGACAATTACACCATGGACCACAGGGACCCTGACTCAGAAGAGACAGGAAAGAGAAAAGTATAGTGAAAAGAGAATAATTTTTTATTAGATTGACTTGAATGTTAGGAGCATTTCAGAGACAGGCAGAGAGAGGTATCAGGTACTTCACCGTCAAGGAACAAGCACTTTTAAACAAAGCAGAGAAGGAAGGGGAATGCAGATATCTGACTAAATTGTGTTATCAATGTGCTGATCTATAAAGGACCATGTTATGCCATCAGCATCGAAGATCATTTCACTGTAGTGGCCTGAGACCACATAGAAAGAGGTCATTGGTTGCTGTGAGCTGCACATGGGGCCATTTGTCAGACAAAACAGGACAGGTGCAACTCTGACTGTGCTGAGATCACTGCAAGGAAGGAAACACTGTCCAACCCTCAACTGCACCTCTTGGAACCTCAAAGCCCTTGTAGGCCAAACAGGATGATATTCTTTCTAGACCATACTGAAGGAATATCTTCGGAGACTTCAACATTTCATCAACATAAAAAAGCCCCCAAAACTGGTACCAGAAGCCACTCTTAACCACCATAAAGAACCCCTTTGGAAAGCTCTCTAGAAGAAAGCCTGATAGTCTTCTCTATGTACTTAAGGGTTTTAAATCTCAGCACTTTCTGCGTACCAGCTTTTTGGCATGGTCAATTACTCTCCCAATAATCCTCTGAAAAATACCCCTACCATGTACCTCTGTTTTTTAGACAAACTATTTAAAAATAAACAAGTTCTTTATGCGTGCAATCAGAGATCTCAGTATTTTTCCTAAGAGCCAAGAATTTGAAGTGGAGCTAAAATTCTGTGCAGTTTCAGCAAGGCTGGGTGTGTCACACGGTCACCTCTCAGAAAGTGTCTTCTGTGTAAAATAAATCCTGTGCTTGTATCAATAGAACAGCATTACATAATATAATTGGAGGAAAGCTGAGTATTGTGTGACTTCAAAGTGAGACTTTTTTTAAGTGTCTACTTTATAGTGGAAGGATAAAAACAATGTAACCTTTCAGAATAACAGCTTTTTATGCTGGATGGTCCAGTGAAACCAGTTCAAAGAACCAGTCTGGCTCTAAAAGGATGCATTCACAGTAGTGAAAAGCCCGAACTACCCCACAGACCCAACCAACTCCAATGAAAGGGAATTTTGGATTAAGAACCTACACTTACAGCTGATTTCAGTGACCCTAAGAGACAGAAATATAGATCCAAAGAAAAGCAACATTCTGGAGTATGTTCTAGGGATGTACACTGCCTTGTCTTTAATATATCTGGAGCTCACTTACACTTTTGCAGGCAATACTAGGTGGCATACTGGAAGATGTTCATCCCTGTCGAAAAAATGGTGAACTTTAATTAACCATTTCTAAAAGATGCTCTTATTTTCTGTGAAAATGATATTAGAGATTCTTTTCTCTAGGTGCTGTGCTGATATAATGTTGCCTTAATGTATGTTTTCCCACTAAAATAGTAGTTTGTTAATTCATAATGATATCGAGATAATTATTTGTAAAGTACCATAAACTCTGTGTAACACTATTTTCTATAAGATCTGTTATTATGGGTATTAGTAATACTCATTAGCAGACAAAAATGGAAAATAATGTGCTTTATCCAACACCTAAAATTAATTAGTCTTCTGCTCTCACAAGCTGCTCATAAACTTATTTTAATTGGCTAGATCACCAAACAAGGATGAACTTTAAAATACTTAATGAAAGAAAAATACATGTTCATTTTCCTTCTATGAAGACGACAGGCACAAGAAATAACTATCTGGCAAGAGTTATGTTTCTAGTTAAACAACTGTTTAATACTAGGAAAAATATGACATTTCCATATTCCAACTCTCACTGCTCACTGAAAAATGTCTTGGAACTGATGTTAATAAGTACCTCAGCAGTCACTTTTCAAAAGGCAGGGGGCCAAGTCTGCTATTTCTGTGATGTTACAGGAAAGCAGACAGTTTTACAGCAGGGTTGTTATGTAACTAAAAGCCTTACTAATGAACAGACTGGGACAGCACAGAAGAAGCATTTTGCAATTTCAAGGTACCTTCCCCCCAAAACCTCGTGAGGATTTACAAAGGCTAAGCCTCCCTGGCTCCCAGGAAGAAGGAAATGCCCTGGGTGTGTGCTCTTGGAGTGCACTGTGATTACCAGGGAAGAAGAGGGCTTGAGGCTCTCTGAGGCAGGGACATTCCCCAGCAAGGTCTGGGGTCTGGATGCAGGCCAGACCAGCAGTTTCCAATGTCTCTGCATGCAACGATTGTCTTCTGGCTTCCCAAGTGATGCACAGTCCCCACTCTGCTCCTACAGACCACGATTAAAAACATTTTTGGGAAGAGTGTTGTGGGGAAAATGGCTGAGGATATGCCAGGGTGGACACTTCAGCCAAGGGAAGCCTCCTGAACAAATTCAGCAGGGCCTGGATCAGGCAGGAGAATTGCCACACCCTTCTTCTGGGGCAGGATTGTGCCAAAGCAGTACCGTGGCAGGTAATTTTCCTAGAGATTTCAGGTAGAGATTACTTAGAGGAGGGAAGGATTCAGTTTCCTTGGATCTACGGGTGATACATTTCACACAGCGTACTTTAAAATATGTTTTAAACTACATATAACCAAAATGACACAATGCCTTCAAATAGCACGCAAACTTCAAGAAGCAAAAAATACTCTACAAACACAGATGTTGTGACTCCTGTGAAATACATCATACTGTGATCTCACTCATTACTTAAATACAGTTGCTTCTAAAATGGCAAACAACAGCTCTTTCCCCAGTTGTGAAACTTTCCTGTAATTCAATAATACAGGACAGATTATGCCAGAACTTCAGGCAGGCACAATGGGAAAAACTCACAGGACCAGACCTCCACAGCCTCCTCCTCCACTCAGAGGAGATGCACAGGATTTTCTAAAATTCAATTCAGGAGGGCTCCTTCTCTGCACAAGTGCCTGTCCGTCTCAGCTGCAGAGCATCAGCTGTGTCCAGCAGCTTGCTCACATCTTCACCTGGCCATTAGTGAGGCCAGACTGTAACTAGGGGAGCAAATTTATCACCCCGTCCGTTGTGATAAAGCACAAACGGGTGATGAACTTTGGCCATGACGTTTGCTCATCCATGGTGTTCCCTGGTGCTGGAGCAGTCAGGTGTGCTGTCCTGCTGTATACAAACCATAGGCACAGCTTTGCAGGGAAGCATCTTCCTCAGACTCACCAGGGAGACTTCTTTTAAGAACAGGAACAATTCACACACTATTGAGATCAACAGTACACCCTCACTTGGCCTCAGTGGCTTTGAAGGAGGCCCTGTTCATCCAATATAGCACAAATTATGAGTCACAGAAGTTCAAAATGACACTTTTGGATGTGTAGCAAGCTTACACATCAAAAAGAATTTAGGGGCCAATGACTGTTTTCATTATCTGTTAAAATCAGTTATATAAATTTTGTTCACCCTTTCTTTATTACATAGAACATCACAGGCAGTGCAACATGGCTCTTTATAATAAATAGCTGTACGTGTTCAGTGAAGCCATTGTCATTATCGAACTGTTTGCAAGCATTTGGGAAAAAGGAGCAGCTGTGAAATGAGTCAGAACTCCCTGTCTAAATGTCTCTGAGCTCTGCAGTAATTTATATATGTTTCTGAAGTCTGAACATTTCATGTATGCGGGGGAAAAAAAGGCAACAGAACGTAAAAACATTTAAATACATCAATATTTAATGATGTTTAAATAAGTTTAAATAAGTCCATCTCACATACTGTAGCCCGACTACCAGCCAGACCTGCACAGGAACTTCCTCACTCTTGTGTGGAACCATGCTGAAGCCAAGGAAATTCCTCCATAGAAACCACCCTCCAGAAAAGTTTTACAATGGTTATTGGAAAATGGGATGTGCTTAATGATAGCTGCTCTAACTCCCTGACTGGGTGTAGGGAGGTCTGAGGAGCAGCAGATCCATGGAGGTGGGGCATCAAAGGTGTTCTGCATCATCACAGACACATTCTATAGGTGTATGTTAGCATTTCACTTCTGCTGTGAAATGCCTGGAATGTTAACCATGCTTCAGAATGGACTGCATCAGGGAAAAGACAGTTTTCCATCAAAAATACACCTCCTTTTTCTTGGAGGTGGGATCCTGTCTTCTGCTTATGTGAACTGCAGTACCTACACTGACAAAATAGTTATTTTTCTATTGCATTTATCTCTGTGTTTTTCTTATGTAATACTCTGAATGCTAAAAAGCCATAGAAGCTGGTATTCCAGAGAATGATGAAACAGTCAAAGTCTCAAAGCTTCCACAAATACAGAAATTAAACCAGGGCTAAGCACTGGCAGCCTGAAAGGCACCACAGAACTGTTCAGTGTATTGCAAGCTATTAGTTTTGTAGGACTTAAAGATCAATCTCCTGTTTTCCTGGCATAATCCTTCCATCTCCTGACTTCCCAGCCGAGCTGCTGTGCTTGCCCCCACCGTATCCCTGAGCTCTCCATGGCAGACACGACCACCACTAGATCCTAAAGCCCAGAAATCAGGGCAAGTCCAGAGTCTAGGAGAGGTGAAACCTGTGTGGAAATGGCAAATCCATCAGGTAAGTGAGGTACATCTTATGAAAAACAAATGTTAGAGGTACTCTTGCTATCTTACGTGTAAAAGCAGAAGTGCAAGGGCTGGATTATCTGGGAGATGGTCCCAGCAAGAGGAGATGAAGCTGTGACAAATTAGGGATTGGGTTTTATTAGGAAAAGAGCAAAGAAAATGTGTCAGGTTTATTTTCTCTTGGCAGAGAATGCCTCTCTTACAGTATTTCCTAAACATTCCTCAGTTATCTCCACGCTCCTGGGACAATTGTATTCATGCAGATCACACAAAAATTAAATGTTAATGACAACCCCCACAAATATTCACTGGTTTTAGGATGTTGAGCAATGGACCTTATATTTGAAAGACCTGAGTTCACCTAACTCAGCTGACATCACCTGGATTTGCCTTAACATCTCTGAACACAAAACTGGACACTTAAACTGAACACCCTCATCTTTGATTTGATATGTGATGTCCAGCTCTCCAAAACTGCACCCTTCCCACTCCCCCTCAAGCCCTGTGAAAATGAAAACTGGGCACAGTCAGTGATGCAGAGAACAGTTAGGATCACAGTCTTCCAGTCTCTCCAGCTAAATACTCAGCCATCTCACAAGCAATTATTTGAGTGATATTTTTAATTCTTTTTGGATAGAAAACACCTTTACTACACAGAGAACCTTAATTTCTGAAGCCATCTGAAATTTAAGTCAACTGGATTTGGCTTTTTAATATGTGCAATTCATACAGTGTCACACGTAACCCATATGACACCACTGAGAAAGTGCTGGTTTTTTCAGTTCCTTATAGAAGCTAGGAAAAATTAAATAGAATCACATCTTCTTTAAAAAATGCCATTCCCAATCTCAATCCATTAATTCCTTTCCGGGAAAACTGAATTTTCACTCTGAAATGGATTTAGGTCCTTGAAAATTGTTTTTCTTTAAAAAGACATGCAATAAACTAGTATGTGCAAGTCCTAACTTAATTAAGCACCAAGAGGGAATATCTGTCAGAGTAAGCCTCAACAAGAAACTAAAATTCATTTTGCAGAATGCAGCTGTGCCAATAATTATAGTTGGTAGAAAAATGGCTTCTGGCTTTTCTTCCCATAAGGCTTTCATTTTAAATTTTAGCCCTTAGTGAGATCAAGCAGATGACAAGTAAGAGTGAGTGAATTAGTGGTCTGGGAGCCAGGAGTAGGTCAAAGCTCCAAGTAACCTGGTGTTACATGGATTTAGCCTAAAAATCTGTATTTACATCGATGAACCCTTACATTTGGCACCAACAGGATAAAGTTACTTGAGTGCTAATGAAGAAGGAACTTTATATGATGGCGTACAAGCAAAATCCATCCTTTACAAACTGTTCCATTTGGGATGATCACTTTAGAGCCTGCAGCATTTGAAATTGTGGATAACATTATATGGAAAACTGGCATGAAATCACTGTTCTGTGTAGTATGTTTGTTTTAAAATGTTGTTAAAAGCTTAAAACTCATTTCCATTGCAGAACAATGTTCCGGGGTCTGGACTGCATTTGGGGTTGAGCCAGTGGGCTTGGTTCAACCTGACAGTAAGCCAGCAGAGGCCCGGAAGACCACATGCATTAACACAGAGAAAGCATTTGTACAGGCATTGCAAACCCAGGCTGCAGTTTGTTTCTGGTTACTTTCGGGGCTCGGGGAGAGTGTGAGGCTACAGACCTGATCAGACAAACCTATTTGCAAGAGCAAGTACTGTCACTGACCCTGTTAGGCATTTCTGTGTCCCTGTCAGGGGACCTCCAGGAATCTGCTGCTAACGACGCTGCCAGTCATAGAGTTCCCTGTTTCCTTCTAGTGACTGTTTTTCTTTGGTCACCAGCACAGACCCCTGTGCACTGCAGCAGCTTTGTTATCACCCTGGAACGGGATGCAGTCTCAAGTTGTGTTATGACTTCAGAAGCACACACTTGTGCTTCGTCACGATGACTTTGCCTCTGCTCTGACCAGTTATTTTCCATCTAGAGCACTCCAGCAACACTGCCAAGAGGCTTATGCACACCCTTGCCCAGCCCAGCTTTACACAAGTCTTTAAAAAGGGGGAACCACTGAAAATTGCCATTTTCACCACGAGGGCCCTTCTGCCCACCTGTGCCCACATGCTGAGGGGGTGAAGGCTTTTGGAGCATTGGGGTGAGCGGGCAGTGCTCCCGACACGGCACTCGCTGGAACAAGAGAATTCCTCATGAATTCCAGGCTTGGGGCTTGGGGCTCAAACACACAGCACTGCCTGTGCTCAGCTCCACACAACCTTCCCTTTTCTCAGGACCAGGGCTCTCCATAGATGGACTCTAGTGTAAGTTTTTGTACCCGAGACCAAAGCTTTCACTGGTTAAGCATTCATGAGCAGGCTGAAGCGGTGGTAGAGAGTGAGCAGATCTTTGCCAGAGCTCCATGGTGTGTTCAACTCTCTGTGTCCATTATTCATGATGCTGTTGCTACAGGCTCTAATTTTACATAAAGAGAAGTCACAAGAGAACTGTGATGAGGAGCAACCAGGAAAAGCACAGGGAAGGAGTGCCTTGTCAGTCGGTATTAAAAACACAGTTCAGTATTACATTTTCTGATTGTGCAGCCTCTTGGGAGTCAAAATATGCAACACATTTTCTCTGAAGAGTAACAAGCTGAAACCTAGAATCTTGTAGGTGGTCTTTAGAATCAATTCCTTCATGTCCTGTGCACAACTCCATTCCAATTCCCCACATATGAAAAATACATAATCTCTTAGCTCCAAATTCATCTGCCTTACAGTTCCTTTAAGCTCCTATTTAAAAACTACTAAATTCTATCTTAGCTATCATGTAAGCTATTGTTCTGTGCCTGCTCAGGGATGACAGATTTCAGAATTTAAGATCTGTCCTGCCAGGAGCAGATAATACCTTCTCTGAAGACAGAAACATGCACATTACTAGTATCCACCAGAAATACAGCAAGCAGACTTGGTGCAACTGAAATAATCAATTCCCTTCCCCTTATCAACACAAAAAGTAAGACCCATATAAAAGTACCTGCTTTTCTATCTCACAGCACTTGTAGCAAACACACTGGATAGTATTTCAATATTTTCCTGTTGGAGAAATAAGCTTTAGGCACAGAATCCATGATATATAAATTAAGATATACTTCATAAGACATATCTTAGTTGTGAAAGTAGGTCATGCATTTAAGGCATTTCTAGACTCTTGATGTAAATATTCTTTTTAAAATATTTAAACACAAAAATATTTAAAACACAAAAATATTTTTGTGTGTACAGAATAATATTTTAATTATTCGTCAGACTTCATTCTCTAAGAACACTAAAGGAACAGATATTTCTAAGAGTCCTCATAGGGTAATAAGTACAAGTACTTCTTTGCAGTCTTTTACAACTTTATGTAGTGCACATTTGGTTCTTAATGGAACTGCATGCTTGAAGCACACCTCAAAAAAAGTTGATACAGTAGAAAAAGTTATTATGTGAAGATCGCAGACTGCACAGGTAAGGAGCCTGACTAAACAATACCATGACACTTTCAAATGTTTACTACCTTGTATTACTTTGGGACTCTTGGAATTTCCTCAGACTGGTGTTGGGTATTTGTTCACCTGTCCATGAGCAAGTTATTCCATGAGCAAAGTTAAAGAGGGAAAAAAAAAGAGAAGAAAGTTAGAAAGCAAGAGAGTCTATGTGTTTGCAATGTGAATTGAGTTGCCAGGCCAGAACTTTTATCAGGAGAATAAAAAAAACAGAGGCAATTTAAATCAGCACCACTATCAATTTATCCACTAGGTGTCACAAAATAATCATGCAACCAGATGAAAAGCAATTATATGTAAAATGTGTCAGTGTACTACATCAATGAAGTGCTGCTTTGAAACGAAATCTGTGATAAGAGCAGATGCAGGAAAATGTCATGGATTCATGAATATGCATAAACTGTCAGGAGTGTATGGGAACCTGAGCCATGACACACAAAAGCTGTTGCTAACCACAGTGTATGTCATGTAATGGATTCACATACAAGCATGTAAGTGTTCCATTAAAAAAAAAGTCTTCCCAAATCCTAAAAGCAGTATTACCAGTCCTCAGAACTGCAAGATTTACGTTTCTTGCTTTTTAATGCTCCAGCTATTGGATAAATGTATCAGATTCTCTACAAATATGTAAAATCCCTCATGACTACAGGGAAAACACTGCCAAGAAAACAAGTTCTGATGGCTAAAATGCATGAGGAAGAAAAACATAAATATATCATTAATATTAGTATAAAATCACCACAAATGCCAAACACTGGAATTGGCAATAACAGGTGACAGACACTCCTTAGATCCAGACTGTTCTTTTGGGCAGGGTAGAAAATTACCAAATGGTTCTGTAGCCATTATTTTCCAGAAATTAACCTCTACTGCATAGGCAGTATTTTTGTTTTTAAATATTCGTGGATCATCTTAAATTCGTAATAACACGTACACCTGCACTCATCCAAAACACTGAGTGCATTAAAGGATTAAGGCTGGGCTGTTGAAACAGACACCCTAGTTTCCAAAATGGTTCTTTAATAACAGTAACTTTTCCTCAGAGTTGCATAAAATTTTTATGGGCCAAGTAGACTCCTGTGTGAATTTATCATTATCTGTACTCACACATAATCCAGAAAATTAAAAATGCTGTAATCACTAGCATATACAACATTATGAAGTAGAACAGGCTGGTTAGATAAGAAGAGGAAACGTATCCTGGACATTTTTTATTATCCAAACATAACAGTACCAGGGCTAAATGCTCTGCTGCCAAGTTCCATTGCCAGCCTAAGCACTGTCGAAACCCCTTCCCCCTTGTCAGAAATGCACTAAAAGAACATATGCCCTACCAGGGCACTGTATGTTTATACTGCAGTTTGTATGTTTTATTCTGGCTGTAAAAACCAGGCTTTTTCAGGGTATAAGCAAACTCATATGATAAAGTCTAGATTTTTTACATAGTCTTTCTCTGTAAGATGAGCTGCTTAAATGTCAGAGCTGGCCAACATTTTCCAAAGCTTGAAAATATTTTCTTACTTGGTGATCATAGGGAAGCTTTTCTTCCCTGCAATTTTCCCTCCTTTTTTTCAGCAACTCAATTAAATACTTGTGCTTACAGGAACATGGGTTCAAAGCTTAGAGAAATACCTTTTATTTGTTTGTTTGTTTCCAATACTAGCATAAATTAATGTGTACATGCTAAAGGTGAAATACACTTTCAGAAAAACTCCCAACTATTCTCTGAAGTTCTCTCCACATTAAAACCATTATCTGACTTTAAAGAGCCCTCCAGCGATGCCCATTCAAGCTGGCAGAACTCAGAGCCTCCTGAAGTCAGTAAGAATTTTGTTATCATGTAGCAAAGCTGTGATTTCCCTTTAGGCAGAGCCATACGGAAAAATGCTGAGGTAACTATTCATTACATAAACCCCTGTCTCTTTGATGCCATAAGGGGAATGAGCAGATGTACAGTATTATTAATTCCACTTAAGGAACTTAAGTTGCTCCTTTTTGATCTTTCAGTGGTCCAAGTCTGCAATATTTTTTTTGTTTTAGTCCTTGTCGTGAAAAAACCAAAGAATGACAGAACAATTCAGGTTGGAAGGGGCCCCTGAAAGCATCCCGTCCAACCTCCTGTTCCAAGCAGGTCTAATTAATCAGGTTGCTGAGGCACACACCCAATTGAATCTTGGACACCTCTAAGGATGGAGAATCCACAAGCTCTCTGGGCACCTATCCCAGCCTTAGACCATTCTTTGATTGAAAGATTTTGCTTGTATCTGACTGGAATGTCCTTTGTTCCACCTAGTGGCTGGCGGCCCTTGTTCTATTCCTGTGCAGCTCCGAGAAGAGCCAGACTCCACCCTCCCACCCTGTGACCAGGCAGCTGCTGGCAGCACTGCAGCTCTCCCCTCTGTCTTGCCCTTCCCTGCCTGGACAGACCCAGCTCTCCCAGTTTCTCTGTGCTCGCCACGTGGCCCAGCTCTGAAGAGCCTGGTGGTCCTGCCTGGGTCAGTGGATGTGTGGTCTCACAGTGCTGGTATCTCCCTTGCACAAGGGTGCTCCAAACTGGACACAACATTGATCAGAGGGATGGAGCAGCTCTGCTGTGGAGAAAGGCTGAGAGAATTGAGATTGTTCAGCCTAGAAGAGAAGCTTTGGGGTGACCTCATTGTCTCAATACCTGAAGGGAGCCCACAGAAAAGACAGGGAAAGACTACTTACAAAGGCCTGGAGTGACAGGACAAGGGAATGGATTCAAACTGACAGAGGGCAGGGTTAGATGGGCTACTGGGAAGCAATTCTTCCCTGTGAGGGTGGTGAGGCCCTGGCACAGGGTGCCCAGAGAAGCTGTGGCTGCCCCTGGATCCCTGGAAGTGTCCAAGGCCAGGCTGGAGGGGGCTTGGAGCAATCTGGGATTGTGGAAGGTGTCTCTGCCCATGGCGGGGGGCTGGAATGGGATGGGCTTTAAGGTCCCTCCCAACCCAAACCAGTCTGTGATTCTAATGCAGTCTCACAAGTGCTGTGAAGAGGGAGGATCACTGCTCTGAGCCGTGCTTTTGCTCGTGCAGCCCTGGGTGCAGCTGGCACACGGTTGGCGGGTGCCAACCTGTGCATCAGGACCCTCAGATCCTTTTCTGCAGAGCTGCTTCCCACACAGCTGCTCCCAGCCTGTTTCATTATGATCTCGCTGATGACAGTATTTGCACCATTTCTCAAATTATAATATTAAAACATTTTCTCGTTTTTTTTTTTTTCTAATTTCGTCTATCCTAGGCCTCACTTGGCCTTGAAGTGCCATGAGTAGAACAGCTTAGGAATGTGAATGTACAGCAAATGTGCTTCCCATTAGCTCTTAATGCCATAAATCTAAAATCCTTGATACTACTGTTAGAGCAGCGCTTCCACTCAAAAGAAACTTTAGACAGAATAGTAAGACTCAGCAGCCACACAAGACACTTACTGCTGCATAGGACAGGCTTGCAAATGCACGTGGATCAGAGGTCCTGCCCTTGTGCATCAGTATTTCACTCACAATGGAATAATTTTAAATTACATTAAGAACTATAATCATATTCTACTATGATTTACTTTTTCATACCCTCTGCCACTAGAAATATGCTTGAAGATATCCATCCAGCCCCAAGTGCACTATTCTGGGAAAGTTTCCATTTAGATGAGAACATTTATGCTCATAACTACATAATTTTTTTAAAGCTTAATTCAATATGAATAACTGATTCAACTTGGTATCTGCTCATTAGTGAGCAGCTGGGAGGAACTGGTTAATCATTGTTTGCCATCTCCTTTGGAGAATCAGCACTGTACAGAACCTTTTCTGCAGCAAATAAAACCACAATGCACAAAGAGCACTAAAGGAAAATCCTGTTTTCAGCTATGGGGTGTTTTTTAGCACTCCCTATCAGATTTCTTGGCCAAAAATGAAGGCAGCCCCTTTCAGGTATTTGTTGTTCTCTCAGAAAGGCTCCAAATTCTCTAATCTCTCCAGTCTGTTTTATTAAAATCAACTCTAAGTTCTTCCAAACAGACAAGCCAGGACTTAAAACGCTACATTGAGTCAAAAAGCAATTTTGCCTTCTCACAGAAAAACATCAAAATGAAAAAACAAAAATTGGTTGACTATCTGTGCTGCTTTCTTGGCTCATCTTCCCCATCTGGTGCAACTGACAAACGCTGTATCACACTTGGAGAGGGAAGGAAGTTTCCACTTTTAGATTTCGGAATCCAGGAGTTCCTAAAAAAAATCATTTGCTTCAAAATGAGGAAAAATATATGTGAATGATGTAAAAATGTTCCACTTAAACACAAAAAAATTGCTGGGAAAAGGCATTTCCTAAACTGAGGTTTTCTTAAAATACACATTCCTAACAAGTGGCAAAAAATACCAGAATAAATGCTGAGCATGAGAAAATCAGTATTGCTAGGCTCACTCTCCTATCAAAGATCTAGCACTGGGGGCCGTAATTCAGGTTATTAAAGTCCTTTTTCAAGACGGATTGAAGTTCATTTTAGAAACATCAGCAGGAAACCCAGGCTCCAATGTTCTTCATATTGAGAGGGCTGAAGACTGCAGTCTTCCAGCAGAAAATCAAAGTGTGTTCCTCTAGGCCTTGTAAATACTGAGCTCTCAGTGTATTCAATCATTCAAACAACCTGTCACTGAAAAATATTTTTACTTTTAAAAAGTTCTTAAAACAAACAATGGGAAGTGCTCCCTCTGATTTCTTGCTCCAGCCATAAATTTCAATCATCCTCCTTTTCTTTGCAGATCTCCTGGGGTATTGAATCATGGAATAACAGAATGGTTTGGGTTGGAAGGGTCCTCAAAGATCATCCAGTTCCAGCCCCTGCCATGGGCAGGGACACCTTCCACTATCCCAGGTTGCTCCAAGTTTTTTCCAACCTGGCCTGAACATTTCCAGTGATGGGGCAGCCACAGCTCCTCTGGGCAATCTCTGCCAGGGCCTCACCACCCTCACAGGGAAGAATTTCTCCCTAATATCCAATCTAAACCTAGTCTCTGGCAGTAGGAAGCCATTCCCCATTGTCCTGTCTCCACTCTAGGCCCTTATCCAAAGTCTCTCTCCAGCCCTCTTGGATCCCCTGTGGCACTGGAAGGGGCTCTAAGGTCTCTCCAGAGCATTCTCTTCAAGTTTTATCTAATGAATGGGGAGAGCTACTCTTGCAGATTCCTGAGACTTGACAGTGGTTTGCAATTTGAGATAACTGGTACCAACAAACGTCTTAAAAAGAGATTATTCAGTAAGTCTTTGGAGACTTTACGGTTCCAGACCCAGTAGGGTCTAATTTGCAGAACAGGACTCTGTGACAGTCCTATCGGGATTTCCCCTCCGTTACAGCTGGCAGTAAGAGAAAGAAAGATTTAATTAGCACAGAAGAGTTGCACTGCCTACCAAGTACTCAGCAAAATAATCTTTGGAACAGAAAAGTGAGCAAGGTGGGAGATAGGAAGGTCCTTTGGGTATGCAGAAATTTGAGTGAGCTGGATTAATTTACCAACTGGACCACATATTTCCTTCATAATCTCGGGCAAACACCTGGGTCAAGTTTTCAGAAAAAGTTCAGCTCTTCTGGCTTCTTTAGATGTTAAAATAACTCATCAGACTTTGAAAGGCAAACTACAACTGGGCTGTCAGTCTCCCTGAAAACGTTACAAGGTGACCCACACTGATGGCTCTTAAAGATCTACCACTATCTGTTGAGGTTATACATCTCAAAGCATTTGCAGCTGTGCTTCACTTCCACACCTGTAAAATATTGTGTTCCCCCTCTATGTGCTGAGAAAAACAAGTTTGTAATGTCCATGAACCAGCTTTGAGAATCTTCAGTGCTAAGATCATTTAAGTACCTAGACTGACACAGGGCACCTGTTTCACATGGACCATCTCCTACTTCTGGCTTTGACAAGAAGGGAACTGTGATTCTATAAACCCCAAAGTCACGATCACGAGATGCCACAGATGCCAGGGTAGGTTGCTCTAAACTCAGTGGGGAGTCTGGCCTTCAGTTATGGGGATGAGGAGGGCACTTTTCACTCCTTCTCTTACCAGGGCAAGTGCCCCTTCTAGCATGTGTCTGTACTGAGTTTATCTGTTTGCTGTGAAGGCTATTAGACAGTATCTCATTATAAAGCAGAGATGTGTAGATCAAGATGTGTAGATCTGTCTTCCCTTATAGCTGTCAGCAATGTTCTTTGACAGCCACAGGATACTTAACCAAACAATTCAGATGCCGGTTTTGAGAGATGAAAACGATGTCAATACAGACATCTAGTCTATCTTCAGAGTCCTAAATGTGTCTTAAAATACCCTGCATTTACCACAAAGGTCTCTAGCTTGCTTAAAATTTAACTAAAACATTGGCCTTGGATGCAGTAGGATTAACGGGCCCACTCAAGACCAAACTCCTGGCATTCCAGATCACCCCCATTCCCTCAGAAAGAACACAAGTGTTTCTTGAACTTATTTTTCCAGAATAATTTACTTCTCATTAAAGTGAGGTTAGTTCAGGTGAAGACATGAAATACCTGCAAAAGTTCTCTCTTTGATCACTCAGCTGGATCCAGCAGCAGTCGAAGGTCAAACGCTTTGCCAGCAGGAATTTCACACAACTGATTCCACATTCTGCAGCTGTTTCTTCTGAGAAAGACCTGTAAGGAAGACGTATCAACAGTTTTTTTTGCAGGAATGAAAGAGCAGAGGGAAAGCAGATTAATAATGCTAGAGTATCACCCTTAAGCTGGGCAGGAATCAGTATCATCCTTAAGCTGGGCACAATAAAACATCTCACATGGGCAAGTACTTTCAGCCTGTATTTATGCCAAGACACAGCTATATAGGGCTGCATTCTTGTAGACACAAGCCAAGACAGACATAAGAAGTCTATACTCTGATTTTTTCCTATGGATATCTCCACAAGAACATCTTTGGTTAAGGATAATGTATTTTTATATACATATATTTTCCATAAAAATCAACAGCCTTTCTCTAGTATTCAACTCATTATCGACACTCCCCCCTTTACCACATCAACATTTTATTTGAAGTATCAGTCATAGCATCCCATCAAAATTTAATAGCCACTTTCTATAATTGAAGCATATTAACTCTTGGTTTCACCTATGCTAAGGTTTATCTTTCTCCTTCTTTTAAAATTCTAATGATATTAAAAATACAACACTTTTCTACAGCATGACTCACAGTAGCATAATATTTCTTTCTTCAGCTCATGGGAAAGGAAAGAGATACAAGCAAAAGCAGAAGAATTCTCTATCCCAGTCTATAGCTTTATACTGAATCCTGAGTGTCAAACCAACAGGGCTTTTAAGAAAAATGTCAACAACTGTAACAGTTACATAAGACATAGTTAGAAAAATATTTTGCACGGAAAAATGACAGTTTCTGTCACTTGAAAAGATGATTTATACTTCAGCTTTAGAATGCAAGCAGTCAACATGTGACCTGACATTTACTAAAGGAAATCAAAGAGATTTTGAGCAAGATTACAAAAGGCAAAGCACTGATTGCCCTCTACCAGCAGCTCCTCTCTGTACTACAGAAAGATCTGCATAGTCTTCCTCTCAACATTATGCAAAAAAATAGAAAGGGAGGTCACAACAACAGCTCTCCCTGTTGTCACTTTGTGCTGACTTGCTCCAGTTACGAAGGCCATCTGGTGCTGTTTGTGCTGCCTTTGTGCCTTGTGTCTCATGTTGTTCTTTATGGACGAGAAGGATTCACAGGTCACATCAGCTGTGTTTTAAGTTTCTTTGCAAGAGAATTTGATGGTTGAAACTGTGCATAAAGAGTGTATAGAAGACAGTGAAAAGGATACGAGGTGCAGGGGCGTCCAAATAGGAAGGACGCCAGGTCAGGTGAGTTGGGCTCCCTTACTGGTTCTACCATACACTTCCTGCAGGACTTGAAGTGGTTACATAAGCCCTTTGGGGCTCAGTTTTATCACTTGTTACATGGAGATCATAATTCCCTATTTCACAGTGATACTGTGAGGCTTATTCACTAATGGGTTCAACTCAGTGCTGGGCAGATGGTCAATACAAATTTTATGCATCACTGAAGTAACATTTAACCTCAGGACTTAAGTGGCATATAGCCTTGTGCTGGTCTCTGAGCAGTCACTGGATAAATATTAAGCATTCACTTTAATGAAAATATTTGAGAGGCAGGAGCTGTTAGTAGCCCTGATTTTGTATCCCTTAAATTACAAATTTCCAGGATGACAAATGTAAAAGGACACATTCTTTAAATGCAGTGCAAAACAGGTACTAAGTGCATCTCCTTGTGATGGTAATAAATGAGGAAGAGAAAATGGTAACACTGCTGAACCCAGCATACAGTGATTTAAATGAGTCCATGAAATGAGCACTTTAAGTCTCAAGGATGACCATTGATAGTATCTGGAGGGATTTCAGTTCAGTGTTGGGAGAAGGATTGTTCTTACTGGCCTAAGCCAAAAAACCAATTCATTGAATGTGATTGCCATTTACCTGCAGAAACACAGCTACAATTCAGCATAGTAATGAGTTTAAAGGTGCATCTCAAAGATATTTATAACCATATAAATATTTACTTTGCTTACTGTGGCAATCACACAGAAGAAAGAAGTTCTTTTCCAAACATCTTTTTCAAGGTTTCTGAGGACTATTTTTAAACTTTATTGCCACAAGCAATGTACCATGAAGACCTAAGCATCAGCAAGAAATTAATCTCCAGTGTGATTACTATGCATACCTTGTCATTTCCTCTGCAGAGATGACCAATCTTCACTTCTTTCATTTTCTAACTTAGTTCCCCAGTAAGTCATTCTTTCTGTTTCTACAGAGAAAGAAAGAAAAAAATAATTTTATGTGTTATCCTTATGACGGAAAAAGTGAGGAACAGACATAGAGATATTAAATGCAGCCTTCCAAAGTCTTTTCTGCAGGTGAGGAACGTGTTTCAGTAGAACGCCAGTGTCCCACTGCAAACTTATTTTGGAAGCCTTAATTGAGGGTAAGTAGGGCATGAATGGCACTTAGTAGAGGGATGACTTTACTTTCAGGAAAGCACTATGACAAGATTCCTGAGACCAGTCAATTTAAATAGCTGCACACCTTGAAAGCTGTGAGTAAAAAAAGTGTCCTCTACTTTCACAGCCAAGCGAGTTTAAAGAAAAGTTACCAGATAAAAATATTTCAACCTTTACCCCTGAATATAATCCTTGTTTTCAGACCTTTAAAATTACTATACCAATCACTAGTAGAAAGATTAATTGTGGTCAGATTAATTGACCAATCATGGACATCAATACATCAGGTATAAGTCACTCCTAAAATGTAGTATTCAGCAGTTTAGTCTCAGTAGCCAGAGACACTAACAATTTTGATAATGCATTTGTGTCAGTAATATCTTTACATATCCTTTGTAATCATAGTCAAGTACAGAAACCACTATCTCATTAAAAAATACATACAGTATGGTGAAATAACAATTTCTGGTTTCTTGCATTGTGACAGTGATAGAACTATGGGGAACATGAAAAAACACTCTGTTATGTCCCCACCATGAGAAGGGGAGAGGAGCTGAGATTCACAGATCCCCTCAGTGTGGATTAAGGTGAGATAACACTCAAAGTCCATAATAAACAACTCTAACGGCACAAATATTATAAAAATGGTGACCCTCTCACAACTATATCCACATAAGCTATGCAGAAACACTGAATTTAGTGGAACAAGTATTCAGTAAACATTAGCCCTCTCAACAATTATATCCACTTAAACTGTGCAGAAACGCCACCTGTAATGGAACAAATATTCAGTAAATGTTAACCCTCTCACAGGTGAGACTGACCCTGAAATGGGCTCAGGGCATGGTGCTGATAACACCAAGGTTGTGGTTTCCATCCCTGTTCCACCTCTGGAACTCTCCCTTAGGGTGCTGTCTGAACTCACAGTGCAATTACCTGGGCCTCATCCCTTACACACTCCACATAAATTACTCTGGATCCTTCCAAAGAAGTGATGCTGTGATTGTTCTCTCTCATCACATCGCATGCTAAATCTATTCACTTCTTACTGCTTCTAGTTTTTTTCAGCTAATTCTGATGCTGTTTTATGAACAAAGATTACTTTCCACCACAACTTCCTTAAAATTTGTATATATGTAACAGTCCATCAAATTTTCTTGGAACACTGTTTTCCTCCAACAAAAGACACCTCCCATTTTGGCATTTCTCCGTCTTTGACCACCATAAAATCCGAGTACTTTGCAACTCCTTTTGAATGTTACCCCCAACCTCACAGGAGAAAAATTACTGCCTTTGTTTACAGAACAGAAAGGCAGAGACAGGGAGAGAATACAACTCTCTTCTACTGTCTCAGTTAAGGTGATAGGATTGTACAGAGCATCCAGATACAGACAGGGTCCTTCAGAGAGAAATCTGCAGTACATCTCTAACATATACCCTGAACCAACCCCTTAGGAGCCTCTCTTTTCTCTCTCCATAGCAGCAGCTTAGGAATAACAATTACCTATACATGCACCTAAATTAGGTCTAAATGCAAGTGAATGTTCTCTTCACTGCCGAGTCTGAGAGCAGTCCTGGAAAGACTTAAGGATCCTAAAAATTAGGATTGGGTTACCCACTGTGAGATGATACCTGGCCTTGGAATGAAAGGCAGGAAGGCATCTGAGTTCCTCAGATGATCTATAAGGAGAGGTAACAGTCTGGTTTATCTTTCCCAAAGCCACCACCTTGGCACTGCTTTGTTTTTCTTTAGTGGTCAGAGACCAGCTCCTCTTCCTCAGCTCTGTAGGTGATGTAATGCTTTGCTCTCTATTTAACTTACTCTGAAATGTGCCAGTACATCTGTGTACCATTCTGAACAGCTGAAAGAATTTATTTTAAATTGTCACTCAGTTTATTAATAAAGAAGAAAAATGCATGTGTATATTTTTCCTTAAAATAGGATATAGGTACTGTACAAAAATGCACACGAAAATAATCCTTAGCCTCAGTCAGACATCTGGCCAATGGGAACCTACAGGCAGAAAAAAGTCCAGACACAAGATGGGATAGAAATGGTACAGATAAAGAAACTCTTCAAACTTGACAGGCTTAAGGCTGTATAAAGAGTATGTGTTGATACAGTGCCACACTGGGATTTTATAGACATGGTTTTCAGACTATTCCATTATTACATTAGGCTACAATCCTGCAGATGTTTAGACATGAAGAACTTTATTCAGTCATGTCAGTGTTTTCACGACTGGGTCTTAAATTTCTTCTCCAGAGAGTTAGTAAGAAAGCCCTCTCTCTCAGACTGGCTATAGAAGAGCAACAGTCGCCAGATATATTTCTGTTGAAACATGAGAATGCACAACAAGAAACATCATATGAAACTTGCCTCCTGCAATGAACAATGCCTGTGCTCCAGGGCCTTCAAGGGCTTACTGAAATATGGAACTCGAAGTAAAGATATGTTTATGTATTATTATGAATGGGGACATTACTGATCATCAGGGATATTGTTCCCAAACAACAAACATGATCTTCTTCAGCAAGAACTGTACTTTAACATTGTGAGTAGAAGCAGAAAGAGGCGAATAGCAGGAGTATGTTAACAATGGTCTTCGAGGCAGCCAAGTGACCCAGTCTGAGAGTCAGAGAACTAATGATAATGCAGCTCTAGAAAACAGTGTGGAATTTCCTTTGTACTTGACATCTACACACTGAGACAGTTAAGCTTAAGCCCACATCTAGTTTTGGCCCAAGCTGCAGAGCTGGTGGTTCCTCACTAATGCAATGAACCAAGAAAGGGTGCTAATTATAACCTCAGCCATTAATGGCTGACACTGGAAATCAGTGTACTTGGTTTAGCTTAACCTGGGTATGTGCTTTTGAAGGTCAATGGCATAAGCCACCCTTTTCCATGGAAGGTTGCAATACAATAGGATTGCTGTTTTAACTCATGATTGTTGAAATTGAACCCTTACACATCATGACAGTAGTGCAATATATGACACCAAATGTTGTAGAACTGACAACTGGACGTCTGCTAAAATGGAAAAGCCCCAGTTGACTGTAGAGCAATGCAAGATGTTTACTTTGTAGGAAGAAAGGAGAAATTATCTTTCTGATTGATTAATCCCCCCATCCCAATGACATGACTGACTGGAACCCCACTGAAATAGGATCTCCACGAAGTGGCACCACTAATCCCATTTTAGGAAACTGTTGGCTATTAACCTTTTCTGGAATACTTCATATTTGCGAAAGACATCCTAGGTGTGATAACTACAGTTATTTCCCATGCCCATAAGCTCTACAGCCTGACTAAAACTTTACTAAAACACTTCTGTGCAAAATGCAAATTTTTGTGACGTGATACCACTTCAACTAACAAGAGAAAATAACTTCTACAGTCCAAGTCCTCAAAACACAGAATAACAGAATATACTGAGTTGGAAGGGACTCACAAGGATCATTGAGTCCCAACACCTACAAAGACTAAGGGAATGGGGTTTATGCTGAAATAATATGAAAACAACCCAGGCAAATCAAATCCATTACTGAAAGAAGCAGGTTACTAAAGTAATTAAGAGTAAGTTGGTCATTAATTGCATTTGAACGCTCTTGTATTCACTGTCACTGAAGATGAATGCCTTTACAAATAGATTATTTGCAAATGGCTGGAACCTGTGGGCTTAGACCCAGACTTGTCTGGTGTTTGTGCTGTGCTGGTCCCTATGCCCACTATGTGACTGTGGATCCAACCATTCAAATCCAGGCTTTTGCCTAAGAATTCTCTGACCTGTTGCACCTACAGTCCAGGGGGATTTTCCACATGCAGTGACTGAGTTCAATAACCACAACACTTCGCCCTATTTATTCCATATACTTAACACTTGTATTTTTTCCATAAGCACAGACTACTAATCACTGCTGGAAACAAGACAGTAGGCCAGACAGATCCTTCTCTCGTCCAGAACTCGTACATTCTTACAATTTTTAACTGAGGAGACTGTTTCTCTCAAAGTGTTGTTTAACATACATGCATATTGAAACTGCCACATGCTTCTCAGGCTACAATTCACAATCAAATGCTGCAACATGGTATGGGTGGGAAGAACACCACTGCAGACAGAGAAGTGCTGAAACTAAGTAGAGCTAATTCAGTTCGTTCAGAGTTTCTGATTCACTGCAGCTCATTGCCTGTAGAACAGCAGCCTCCTCTTAGCCATCAATATCTGGTGGTAGGATTCATACCTTACTGGAAATTTCCATGGAAAAACTTTATAAACAAAACCAAAATGCAGACATTATCAACCAGGCCTTGTGAAAACAATTATGAAAACTGTGAATGCAACAGAAGATGTGCCTGCTTGCAGATATTTCAGCCCACTCCTAGTGTAACAGGAGCCACATAACTACTGGGAGGGTGTTCTTTAGAAACCACCTGTGTGCAGGTAAGAGCACCTGAGGCTCTCAGGACCCGCTTGGGGGAACAGTATACTTTCCTTAAGAACTTACTGCTCTTTTACACAAAATAAGGTGAGGGCTAGAAGAAGTACTGGCAGGCAATTCCCAACGTGTTTGTCAGGAAAACCAAGCGAGGTGGCCAGAAAATTTACGGCTCACTGGGTATGTGAAGTTTTTGCGCCTGTGCTGAATCAGCAGTTGTGTCTGATAATGGTTTTTATCCTTCTTTTTTTGTCTTTAACAAGGAAGAAGAAAAATTCTTGACATAAACCTATATTGTAGAATGTGCTGAAAAAATATTTCATCAAAGGGGAAAAGTTTATCTTAGAGTCATTTTGCTGCCAAATGATTTATTAGAACTCGGAGCCAAGACAGGTAAAAGCCCCAAGGAAGTGCTGTATCTTTCTAATAATTCAGCTCTAAGAAAAGTTAAACTCTGCATACAGGAGGGCTGGGGTTTGCTAAGAAGCAGAGTCTTGCAAAACTAATAAAGATTTCCTACACATACGTCAATGCAATTCTCTGTATCAACACCTGAGAAAGGAGCAGGCGTTAAAGAAATGCACACTTAAAGCCATGACTAATGAGGATACTTCTATATCACAAAGTCTGGATTAGCCAGTGAATCTTTCAAACAATCTAAGTTGAAAAATAGCATTTGGCAAAGTCCCCTGGCATCTGCCACCACTTTCTTTAGCCTTCTGCATTCCCCAAAGGTACCGCCTGTGAGCTGCCCTGCAGTACCACAGCACAGCAACTGCAGACAGCAGGGAATGCAGACAGACATGCAAAGTGTTTAAAATAGGAAGCACAGGCTCTGTGCTGGGGGCTGGTACAACAGGTGTATATATATATTGGGGGCTCATATTAATGAGGCTTCTGTTACACATGTTCAGGGCAGCCGGCAGCCTTTTCAGAAGTAGATGGGTATTTTGGCTGAAGTCAGACAGAGTAACCTCATAGTAACCTCTAGTCTGGCTCACAGCCATAGGGAAAACTCTGAAGGACTGTCCCTTGGTGCTGCATTGATTAGATTTCTTCCCATAATATGGCCAGTGTTTTTGCTCAGTAAACCTTACTAACAACTGAATCAAGAATAAAGAGTGAGAGGGGAAATAAAAGCTGAGCTCCATGTGAAAATGGGCCATAAAATTAACAAGGTTCTCAGCATCAAGTAATTCTGTCTGCTCTATTGTGGCCAGAAAGTCAGAGCCTGTAAAATACATACGCAAGCAAGTACAAGAAGAAAAAACCCACCCACCCAACCAAAACAAAAACAACACCCCCCAACCCCACAAAAACCCCCACAAACAACCTCCCCAAACCCAAAAACAACCCCAAACAAACAAAACCCCCCCTAGAATTTATACAGCAAGTCAAGTATTTAAAGATATAACAGCCAAGAAATCTAAAAGTTTAGCTTCCCCTCCTACATTTAAATATTCCCTTGTATTTTAAATATTTTCCTTGTATTTCCATATATTATACATGCATAAATTTGGATACTAGTTATGCTGGCAAACACACATTTTCCACAATCTTCTATGGTGCTGTGGAAGTGCTATAGTGTAGTACTATACAAGTTTCCTAATTTCTATGTCTTGCAGCACCAACAGGGCATACAAAGCATCTTTACAAAAGCAAACAAAAAAAGCCACACACTCTTAAATAAAATGTGGATGATAACCTGGGACATACCAAGTCTACAGGGTAGTAATTTTTCCTCTAAGAACATATGAGGGTATGATAATCCCAGAACACTTTCTAATCTAGATATTGGATACTGAGAGTGCCCTGTTGTGGGTCACCAATATTTTTTGCTAGAATAATCCTTAGTTGCTGAAAAGGAAACCAAACCCCAAATCATTGTCATTGGAAAGACAACTGTAACACTGAACATTCCAAATGAACAGCCCATTCCTTTAAGAAAGGAACACCACTTTCTATCAGTAATGAATCATCTATGCTCTGAATAACAATTATAACATTCATGTACTTGGTAATTCATGTAAGAAAAACGATGATCTTTCTAACATAAACATAACCTACTACCAAGTATTAGAATTGAAAGGATGAACAGGATTGTCATGACTTCAGCTATCCACACTGCATGGTAACCAATGAAGTAAGCAGATTAAGTATTTCACAACATCTAGAGTAAGATGGGAACATAATACATAGGCCTGCTTTAATAAGGCATGTGGGAATACACACATAATTCACTTCTATCTTCTCCAATAACACATGCTCTCAGGAAGGGCTGTCCCCCAAAACGATCAATCTAGATAGGAAGACAGGTATGGTGTGCAATGTAATTTTTAAAGGTCTATAGCTGGAGCTACAGTCTGATACCAGACTAAATCTTAATTAGACCTATTCATGTTATCACAACTGTGACCTAATAAATTAGAAGCAAAAAAAACCCTTCTTGCTCCATGAAAACAGGTGTCTAATATCAAAGAGACATAATGGTAAGGACCTTAAAATACTGGCATTTGTTTGAGGTTTTCTCCCTGAGATCTTGTAAATGAATGACTCTGGTAAAGTAATGTCAAGAAGCAATAATCAGACACAAAGCAGCCAAGTAAAGAGTCAGCACCACAAGAAGCCTGGAAATGTGGGCACTGCAACTTTTACAATTTTGTTTAAAAAGCTGGTATGGCAACTTCTGAACTTTGCTGTTAACTACGGTAAAGGAATGAAAGTTGTCATTCATCTGGCACTAGCTTGTATTCCTGCTGCTTATCTGTAACAGTCTTAGAGGTATCCAAACACTGGGCAAACCAAGTGCTTGTGAACTACTTGCAAAAACTTGCAATCTACATTCAGAGGAGAAAGGTCTTACTTCAAAATAATAATTAAAAAATCATTTAGAAAAAAGAATCTCAAGAACTTCATGAAAAAAAAGAGATTTTTCATGGCGGTACTTTAGGTGTTTTGGAGCTTAAAACAATTGTGTTGTATCATATGATATATAGATATCTATATAGATATAGCTATAGATTTGGTGTATTTTGCACAAATGGTGTTTCAAATATTAAAATACAACTGAAGTTTTTTCAGTGCCATGCCCTTCCTATATCCAACATCTCCTTTTACAGAAAAGGGTCAGAAGAGAATCAGATACTTGATAATTCCCTACTGTGGCACTCTGTCCTCTACCACTCAAGCAAGCAACACATGGAACTGCAGGATGAATTCAACATTCACTAACCACAAACCCTATAAGAGGACCTTTTGTTTGTGCCATAGGTATTTAAGTATAGTGAAGTAAGCCCAGATATACTTATAAATGTATCTGACATAAAAAAGTTCAATAATTTACAAAAGCACATGTATCAACATCAAAATGGAACACGTAATGGGAGGAGATCTAGTGGACCAGACAAACACAAAATACAAGCCCTCTTTACTGCTACTTCAAAAAAAAATCCTTTCAGATACTGCCTAAGATATCAAAGCAGCAAATGATTTAAAGAAGTCTTGGCTCAAATATCCTGCTTGCTGGGACAGCTGTCCCTAGGAAGGATGCACTCACATCTGTGAATCACAAATTACAGTATTGCTGCTATGAATGAATAAGGCTAGGAAGGACTATCATAAGCTGCCTCATACTTTCAAGGCAGTTATTTTGAATTATTGGAAAAACACTTATTAATCCCCTAAGGAAGCCAGATTTCAGACACCACATAAAAAAAGCTCTTCTGGAAGAGAAAAGTAAACCTTATTAACTCCTAGTTACACCTTCAGAGAACTGAATGGAAATCCAGATGTCTTAACTCTGTAACCTATGATCTGTGTCCAGATCATCTGTGCTTTTGGCTCCAACTTCACCTCAACTAAACTTGCTTTCATTGAGTTATTTTTTGTTATATAAACACCTATTTGTGGAGACTACTGTTCAACTGAAACCAAAAATCTCTTTCAAAACTTCCCTCTTTATTTATCTTGAGGCAACAAGAATGTTTGAAATTAATTCATAACTTTTTGGTCCAATGTAGTGGTCCAACTGGTTTCATGACTGAAAACACTGTTTCTTGCTGATCCTATATAAAAAAGCAAAGCCTTTGATCAATACAAGATTGAGGGTCAGTCTCAGAAAATAAGTGATCCACAAAAAAACTCACTCATGAGAAAACCCACGTGGAAGTGAAAATAGAGGTGATGTAAAGGTATGCTCTCACTGTAGCTGGTTATTTGCTGGAATATGGTGCTGATACTTTTATATTCAAGTTGTGTTAAAAATCCTCTCAGTTAAAATGCTATTAACATGACTGAGTTATGTATTTCACATTTTTATCACCAACAACAGTAGCAGGTATATTTGCAGCACACTGGAGGAACTTAAAAGTAATTTATAAGCACTAATGATAAGGAAGCATTAATCCTTATTTTGCAGGTGAGGAACAGATGTACAAGGCTCTCTTGTGCTTTTGTGTGAATCACTGCAGCAGAGGCAGAAACTGAACCTCAATTACCTACAACCTCAATCACCTCTACATGAACAGCTTTCTGAAAAAGCACAGTAGACATGGGACACCTTCCTGAGAAGTAAACAGAAAGGAGCAATTTTCAGTGTAATCCTCTTAAAAGGCAGCATACAACTCCCACCTCAAAAGCCAAAACCAAACTCCAAGAACAAAACAGCATATGATGTATTTTTAGAGAACTTGAGTCAGGTGGGGCAATTTCTCTGTCCCTCCTTGCTCAGTCCATGACAGCAATCCCTGCCTACACCAATCAGTCTTGTTTGGAGGATTTATTCTTTGTTATGTAATTCCAGATATTTCTTGCAGCATTGAGCTTTTACTGTACTTAGATGGATAAGAAAGAAAGGAAGAATGACTCTACAGAAGGAGTTTCAGATGTTTTATTTTTACTGCCATACACACCGTTTTCTGAGGTGTTTGGCACTAAGGGTGCAATGTATTAAAATGATTGATTGATTGCATTTTAAAAATAGAAGTACTGTTCTGATACTGGGATTACCTATTATCACTAAGATATGGCAGAATTTTTAACAGCTTTGAATCTGCACCCTCCTGTGAATGTAAAGTGCCCTTCCCATCCCCCTTGCCCGTGTTACACACACAAACCAGAGCATTTCATAGAAAAACGGAATACATGCCACTAACTTTGCTCCTCACGTGGCCAGTATTGCATCCCTACGACCACAGGAACAACTCCACAGTGTCCTGTCAATTTCTGTCATGCATTTTTAGTTTGCTTTCACCATATTTGTAGTCTACCCCGTTGCCTTTTTTTTCCCAAACAATGTTATGCGCTGCTTTATGGGAGAAGATTAATTACAGCTATTTTGGAGGTTCTTATTTTTAAATATCCTATATTTTCTTGTTCAAATCTTGGTTATTGAAAGGGCTACAAATAGTATTTGGAATAAATGGCTGTGCTGGTTTTGGCTGCAGTAGAGTTAAATTTCTTCCCAGTAGCCGGTAGTGGCTGTGTTTTGGATTTGTGCTGGAACAGTGCTGACAGCACAGGGATGTTTTAGTTAGTGCTGAGCAGGGCATGCACAGAGCCAAGGCCTTTTCTGCTCCTCTCCCACCCCACCAGCGAGGGACTGGGGGGCACAAGGAGCTGGGAGGATACACATCCAGGACAGCTGACCCCAACCTGCCATAGGGACATCCCAGACTGTATGGTGTTACTCCAGTAGACAAAGCTGGGGGGAGGAGGAGGAAGGGGGAGACATTTGGAGTGATGGTGTTTGTCTTCCCAAGTCACTGTGACCCATGATGGAGCCGGGCTTTCCTGGGATGGCTGAGCACCTGCCTGTCCAAGGGAAGTGGGGAATGAATCCCTGGTTTTGCTTTGCTTGTACAGACAGTTTTGCTTTATCTTTTAGTCTTTATCTCATCCCATGAGTTTTCTCACTTTTACCCTTTGGATTCTCTGCCCAGACCCCTGGCAGGGGAGGGAGCGGGGCTGAGCTGCCACCCGGGGTTAAACCACGACAGTGCCGTAATTTGGTGGCCCAGTACAGCGTAAGCAGGTTCTGATTCAGAGCTGGGCGAGTGACTGCAGCTACAGGGAGACCCTGCCAGCAGCACGTTCGTGCCAATAGAAAAGAACAGTTGATGGCATCTACCCAAGGTCAGCTCCTCAAATTTGGGAGCTGGTTTTCTTCCAGACACTGTGAAGTCACTTGTTTAAACGCAGCCAGTCGGCAACAATTAAACGCCTAAATAAAACATGCAGATTTGGTGCTCCTTTTGAAATCCCCCCCACGCCACGCTGTTTATTTTCTACTTCTCACAGTCTTCATTATCCAACAATCAGGCTACAAAATGGCGGTGGGAGTGAGGCAGACATTTTGTAACTGTCTCATTAAACAGGACAATGGGAATGCACCGAGGGAAAGGCAGTGACCCAAGGGGACGAAAGGAGCATGCAGCTCTGTGACAGCCCAGCTTTTAAGCAAATCCTTTATCTTATTTTATAGCAAAGTTAAAGCCAAGCCGCGCTGAGAAGCCACCTGACAGCATCTGGCCACGGCGCAGGCAAAAATATAGTCCAGGGCAGCCCTTTCCCAGCCGTTTCACTGCGGCGAGCGCAGCTCATCACCCATGTGAGCAGAGACTCTTTTCTGGGAGCCACATGGACTCAGGACCACCCATTGACACTGACTCAGTCACTGTAATTTTAACCACATTCTTCCCCTGAAAGTCCAGACACCAATGTTTTCTATTACAGCCCCAGGAACGTCACAGTCTTCAGCACAGCTCTGAAAGCACTTGCAACATAACCAGCAAATGAACGCTTAAAGAACGGAGCCTACACCTCCGTCTCTGCAAGTGACTTTTGACTGAAATTTCACTGTCTTGTGTGTAATAAGCCAGGGACAGCTAAAGTCAAACAAAGTAACACCAGAGCCGATAAAAGCAAAATGCACCAAGAATTAATAAGCACATTTTTTTCTCCAAGTGTGTGTCGACCAGCCTCCTTGTAAAAGTATTAGCACCTGATAGATCCAAAGAAACAAATACGCAAATCTTCAGGAAAAACTGCAAAGCCCATGGTATTCATTAAAGATTTAGGCACCTGCCAAATTACTGGTTTAGAGATTTAGATATTTCACACTGTTTCCTGAGGGGGGAAGAAACCACAAACCACCTAAAAAACAAAACCCAAAACCTTCAACTTTCTAACACAGAAAAACTATGGTATAAGTAAAAAATGGCTGAGGGGAGTTTTCTTAATTCTTTTTTTAAAGACAGAGAATAAGCAAAGCAGCTGAGCTGCGGGTGTATTTGAAAAGGCTGATAAGGTGTAAAAAAACCCCCAACACCCTGGAATTATATAATGAAAAAAATAATCATTATTAATTTTAATGCAGCTCTGATTTTGAGGGACTTGTAATGTAGAAATGAAACCAACAAAACAGCTAAGGGAGACACATCCCTATACAAAGTCATGCTGAATACACAGGATTACACAGGTACACTGAGGCCAGAAGAAATTAGGCCGAAGCATTTCTGTTCCCTCTGTTCCACTCGTGCTCCAGTGTGATGCTGCTACTTGGTGTTCATAGAACCAGGAAGAGGTGATCGAATGGGAAGGGCTGGCCCTCAAAAGCCAAAGACAGGTGACCCTGCCCAGACTGCAGGTGGCAGAGTGAACTAGCTACTTGGAAAACCAGTTGGAAGAAGAGTATTTTGAAACTTTATCACTTGGAAGAAATGGCAGAAAGCCTGACGGTGTTGAAAGAAAAATACTCTGAACCCCCAGAGAGAGCAGGGTAAAATGTTCTCAGAAAAGGGAAGAATTTAGCCTATAGTTGCCATATGACTGTGCCACATTTCCCAGTAACCCATCTCTGAAGCCATCATGGATTTAAAACCAACCCGGATTACAGTTGTCCTTTGCTTTTGTTACAAACTGCCAAAATTGTGGAAAGAATCCTGAGTTTTGTTACAAACTTGAAAGAAGGTCAAAGTTTATGAAGAAATTCCCTATGGGTTGTGATCCTTCAGAGTTAAGGTAAGTCTAATCTGAATTGGGAGAAAAGAGCTCTGAATTAACACAAGGCTTTACACTGGAAGTGTGGGAAACTCGTGGCTTGATAAAATTGCAAACCCAGGTGAAGTTCAGTGGTTTCTGTGAGATTTCACAAAGACTGTCTGGATGCCTTTGAACTTGAAACTCAAAGCGGAATCCAGCAGCTGCAAACTTAAACACAGCAAGACAAAGATTAAGAAAAAAACGTTTGCATGAGTTCCTGGGAAGAATATACCAAGTTTCACCTGCTGACACTGGAAAAGCAGAAGTCTACACACCCTCCAGTTCCACTTCAATTTAAATAAAGACAGTAGGGAGGGCTGGCAGAGGCACATTCGCCACATTTTTGACTTACCTAAGAGAGGTGGCACAAAGGAAACAAAAGAAAAGGACTGTAAGCAGAAAAAGAGAAAGGTAAAGTGAGATGATTACAGACAGATAAGAATAAGGATTAAAAACCTGCAAATATTGGGAAAAAGGTTTTAAAATCATACTGAAAATAAGGGAATGGAAATAAAAAGACTAAGCACATTACTTACGGCACATTTCTTTGACATGCTTTTCTTCTTAAGTGTAGAAAACTTTTGAGCAGTAAAGAATTTCGATTCTACTGTTAAATCCCTAGAGAACACGAACAAAAATCCTAAATTTTGTCAGCACACTTTTGTTCTCTTGGGTTCCACTTCTTTGGTGAATTACTCCTTAGCCACTTGGAAATGCTGGAAATCACATATGCTGATTCTAGAATAATATCCCCTGCCCTGCAAGTCTCCAATCATCCTTTAACTGAGCAAAGCTATAAGAAAAGTAGCTGCTTGTATAAAATGGTCAGGCAGATCACCTTGGGGGCACGGCAACATTCCCACTATGCTGCCATTTCTGCCTATCTGACTGAGAGAAGTTCTGGAAAGGAGGAGCCGGAAAATATTTGGGGGAAAATCACGAAGTATCACATCTGGTTTTTTTATTATGTAGTTCTCTGTTTTTGACTAATAGATAAGCTAATGGAGGAACTTAATAGTTACACAGAGAAGAGAAACTGGGATTGATACAGCTGTGACCATACAAGGGCCTCAGTTTTTTATTGCGGACCTGGAGAATACTAAAGTAAAAAATCACCTGGATAAAATGAACTACAGCAACAAACCCCAGAATGCTTGTTAGTTTAAGAAACAGTGGATTCACCATTATGACCTAACGTATCTCTTCACATACGAATAACGAATCTCTTCACATTCTTCTTTCTTCATCATTTATGTAAGACCCGTTGCCGTGACAACTAAAAGAACTGCTTTAATAAAGCAATGTCCCCCTATTTTTAAATACTGCTGGTTCCTGAGACAAAGAAATCCACCCCACAACTCCAAAGACGCAAAATAATACAACACAAAAGAAGCCAAAGGAAAAAAAAGAGAATCCTGCACACCAAAGGAATTTTGTGGGGAAGGTGGTATTTCTGGTTCACAACTCCAAGCACAAGCTTGCTGCCTTTTGTAAGCTTTATTACCAATACCTCCTACATCTCTAACTTCATTCTGTGTCCCCATGGCAAACCAATCCAAACCCGTATCTCCTGATTGGGCTCCAATGAAAGCACAACGATGCATAACGTAAGTATTGCAAGGATACAGCATTAAGTGCTGAGAGCTCTGCACCCACTGAGACACCTGAGAGCAGGTGAAATGTGCTGAGAGAGGCTCACGAGGGACCCTCTACACATCTGAACAAACAGCCTCCAAGGAGGGATGTCTCTGCAGGATCCGGTAAGTAACAATCCTCAAGTTCTCTCTTAGTTACAGAGACATGGAGGTGTACTGGCTGCAGATATAACCAGAGCCTGGTGGGAAATTCTGGGAAGACAAATGTGAACATCTTGTTTCACTGCAGTGGAATGCTAACTCTGCACACTGCCATTCTTCAGACAGGGACTTCACTACTGTGCACTTTGTGCTGGCCTGGAGGGACTTCTGCCTTCACCAAAACATCACCGAGACCACTAAGAGTTAACAGAAAATGTACAAAAGAGAACAATCGCACATTGTCATGTGAGACAAGATTAAATATCCCAACAGACATTCCTGTTCATATGACATTCTGGCCAACAGCCTCCTCAGATACTACAGCAATAACAATGCAACTACTTTCATTACTAATGCTAATTCAACGGGAATTTAACGGAGTAAGTAGTTTAAATTAGCATTTTCTTTTAGGAATTCTGGGCTGCCAGTAGTAACATCTGTCTCTCTGAAGTGACAACAGAGAGCGTAAACTTCAGGTCTGCCTGCTCTGCAACATGAGGCATTGCATTACTGACTCGGAGCTAGGTAATCATTCTCCTGCCAGCCTTAATGAGTTTCTAGCTACCTAAGAGTGCTTTGAACTAATGAGCACAGGTAGCACGAGTGGCAGCACAGGAGGCTGGGCCCTAGACCTGATCTCTTGTGCTGCCACATCCAGGCAGTGCCCTGGACCCCACTCTGGGCACCTTCTAAGGTGCAGTTCTGGCACAGACCTTGACCTAGTTCTTACTCATGTGACAGTGACTGCCCCCAAACCCAGCCCTGGGTCCCAGGGTAATTGACAGTGGCACAGCCTGGCTGGATCAGCAGCTGCTGTGCTGCACCAACTCCAGTTTCTTCATTGCTTTGCCTGTTTCAGCACTGGGAGCACTTGTCCTTCAGAACAGGCTCCCAGAGGGCTCGCTGACTTCCATGGAAAGCGTTCTCCACAAATGGAGAGCTCTCTGTGGGAGGATGAAGCTAAGGTCCCAGGAACCCTTGCGTTGGGTCGGTAGTTAACACTTCATGCTCTCTTGCCACCCCCCCCCCCCAAAGTATTTATTTTCAGAAATCCTTTCAGAACTGTGCCATTAACACCGTGTTTCTGATTTTACAGAGAAGCTGCTTTTTGAACATATTTTGCAGCATAAATTCTGCACAACTTATTCCATATGTTTTATACTTTTAAAAGCATCCCTCTCAGCCACACTATGAGTTTTTGAGTAGGAATTACCTACTTTAGAATAGGTTCCAGTTTGATGTTCAAAATTTCCATCTTTTATGCCTTTGTAACTGTGAAAGAGTTAATATCACATCTTAATGGGAGTTTGTCCTTAATAAGAAAGCATTAAAACACGCCAACAATAATAATCTAAATGAAGGCCATTCTTTTGCCTTTGGTCAATATTTTCATAATGACAAATAGATCAAACACAAGATATTTTTTAAGGCTTCCCCCCCGTAAATCATAAATGCTTTGGTATATTTAATTTCAAAATGAGTTCCCTGTGGATCAGGCTAACACAACGGATGAAGAAAACCTTCCCAAACCCTGCTGCATCTTAGATGGAAAAGTACAAAAAAATGCTCTTTTGCAGTTTCACCCCCACTCCTTTTTCAACTGTTCCTCTTTCCCCTACACCAAAGGACCAAGCTGTCGATGCTAATCAAAAGTTTCTTAGTCCTATTCTGAGGCTTCACAACACTGCCATATATATTTTTTCTAAATAAAGACTTTTAGACTATATTCAGAGGAAAGTACTCAAGTGACTATATATTTGCTACGCCACACAGATATAGCTGGTATATTTACAGATAGAAAGATCCCCCCTGCAAGACAAAAAGCGAAGGGAATACCTGTGTTTTGTGACAGTCTGCACAAGTACTACTCGGTGCCTGTGAGAGAACCCAGTGGACTGTTACTCTTATATCTGTACCAGTTTTAATTTTGCCCAGTGAGAGGTGTGTGTAAGACCTGACCAACTTTTCCATGCAAGGGCATTGGCCGGAGTCTGAAAATATTTGTTTGCAATACTTGCTTGTCACAGCGGGTTTAATTTGCAGACTTGAACGTCCTTTCTCCTGTCCTTCTGTCCTTACTGGTCACACAATACCAAGGGCTCCTTAGTAAAATGTAGAGCACAGCTGTTCACAGCTGCTTTGACACATGGACACCATCCTTGTTATTGGAACAGGTTGGGACCTGGTTCACCGCCCCACTAAATCTGTCTGATGCTAAGTCCTGTTCCTGGAAAAAGCTTCTGTAGGAACTGCAAGCTCTGGTCCAGCTGTGGGTAGATGTGAGGGCAGCAGTGGCAGGAGCGGCAGCGAGAGCCCTATGGATACGGCTGCACTATGGCCCCAGTGCAGAAGGGCCCTGCCTCCCTCCTCCTGCAGCTGGACCAGAGAATGGAGGCCTACAACTAGAAGCAAAAGTGACAAAACAAGCTCTCTGCTCGATAAATCACCAACTCTTCCAGCTGGCCCAGGCAGCTGTGATGTCCCGCCCACCAGAACGCCACAGAAGCATCCTGGGATCACCACTTCCACAAGTGCTGGGTGCCACATTTGGCCTTCATCCAAACAGAAAGCGTCTCCTCTAAACATTTCATAAGAGCGGTAAAAGTAGTGACAAATTACTTAAAATGACACTAAGATTTACCAGTGTCTTTGGAGACAGAGGCCGGTGTGCAGCGTGAACACGCAAAGGCTCGGGGAAGCAAAAGCCCCAGTGCAGCTCCAAAAGACTGGGAATTTCAGCTTTAGCATGGACGTGGTTTTGGTTACTCACCACATATTTGAAACAATTGAAGTGGGTTTTTTCTGTGTTTACTTTGGAGCCAGCTATTTTTAAGGTCACAGTCCCTGCTAAAGGAGGAAACTGTGTCTCTGAGGTATTGGAAATTAAACAGAGGAAAGAAAAAGGCACAGAGAAAGTAGCTGCCTTACAGAGAGAACTCAAGTCTTTTGTTTCCTTCCTGGTTCAGCCTGTAGTCAAAAAAGAACTTTACAGTAAACACTAACTCATGTTTTTTAAAAAAATGAAGGTAATTCTGAATTAATGGGAATTCTTTTTTAACTCCTGGAATCCCTTTCCTATAAACTGCAATATAAAGGGACATTCCCACTTGCAGATTTCCACTTGGCTTTTACAGTCTCAGAGCATAGGCTGACCAACTCCCCTGTCAGTGGTCACATGTGGTGGTACCTATATCCAGTCAAGCATTTTGTGCAGGCAGTTTTCAGACCTGGAGATACAGATGAGGAGGCGGAGGAGAGGCAGCAAATGTTTTGAGGGCCTCAGAAAAGTCGATCAAGACAGAAATCAGACCCTGCAGAGGGCACATACTGTGCTGTGACCACAGACTTTTGTGCCACGAAGCAGAGGAAACCAGTGCCAAAGGGATGGCGTGGGAAAGAATGGGAATGAGTGGACAGAGAGGCAGCAAAGACAAGCAAGGAATTCCACCCTAGGGAAAAGCAGGACCTATGGTTATCAGACTGCAGCCTGCCCTGCCCTGGGTCCAAGAGGTCACACACCACTTTACCACAGCAGAGCTATACTCTGTATCTGACACCAGGAATTAACTCTGGAGCTTTAGGTCTTAAATAATGCAGAGAAGGATCAAAGCTCAAAGCCAGCAGCTATATGAAAAGAGGCTTCTTTCATAACTTAATTGCTCATTTGCAAAATACCAATGTTATTTACTTAAGTAACTATGACCTCTTTTGATGCACTGGTAATGTAAATGTTCATGTGTGGTTGTCAGAAGAAAATCATGATAATAAAATACTAATACCTTAGATCAGGAGTTGCCCAATTAACTTTGCTGGGATAGTATCCCTAAATAAATGGATCTGCACTGTACCTCTTTGAGGCAGGGGTTACAGCTGTTTCCAATTCTGTCCCAGGCTCTGCGCTTGCAGAAGACAAATGCATTTGGAGCCATCTTGCAGATGCTTTTTTCTCATCCAAGTCCCAAGAGAAATAGACCAAGATTTTGGGAATCCCTCCTTTAGTTGCCCTCTGCTGATCTTGTCACATCCCAGATTATAGTGAATGCCTGTTCCTCCAGCTGTAGTGCCAAGAAGCATTATTTTGAGGTACAGAAGATGTCTTCCACGGCTCTAATTAAACAGACCAAACACATACAGGCAGGGAACAGCATGTGCACACCAGTCCAGAGGACATGGAATGTCAACTAGAATTGGAACGGTTTCACTGGAACAACATCAGGAAGGCCAGAAAGTGAAGAAAGACTCTTCCATGCCTTGACAGTGGTACAACACTGGACATCATCTGTTCCTTATGTAGATGTCAGCAGCAAGATACAATGATTAAGGGAACATCATTAGTATCTGCTTATTACTTGGGCCAAACTGTGATAAAGAACAGCAGTTCTTGAATGGAAGATGATAAACTCAGGGGAGAAAAACAGGGATAGGGGAGGTATATACAAGAGTTCTATGAGTGGAAAAATAAGAATTTATACAAGTTACTCCTTCAAAAAGGGTGTGCTCTGTCTCACATCCAGGTATCACAGTAAGGATACAGTTTCTGTTTCAGTTGTTTCTCGAATCTGGGACATTAATAAAAATGGGAGCCCACAACAATATAAGATAATTTTCTCTTCGGAAATTGTCTTTTAGATGCATATGCAGTTCACCTTTAGGTGATATCTACATGTTCATATGGAGCCTCACCTGAGTAGTGTACACACCTGTATTTACTTTCCAGTGACACCAAAGAGCTATGCAGCCTTTTTTCTTAATCACCTGCACAGATACCCCGAAACACACGTGTTAATGTTAAGAAAGAAAAAATACACATCAGAGGTGACTGTTACTGCTGAGAAGGGAAAATGTATGACCTCTCAATCCCAAGTAAACACGTTAGTAGGCTTTAATAAAGTCAAGTGATATTGTTAGCTGTATTAGCACCACTAAAGAGTCCTCTAGGTATAAAAGAACCATGCATGCAGAATGATAGCATCAGTATATTTAAGAACTAATAGTATTACAGCCATATGGTTACCACTTTAAAAACCAAGCTTTCAAGGGTTCAAGAAAGAGATTAAAACCCTGTAGATCATATTTACATAGTGAATAAACGAGAGTTATATTTTGGTTTGGGACTTGTTTTATTTAAAAATTCTGCTGCAATCAATACAAATTTCGGAAAGCAAAGCAAAACTCCTCAAGCACATTACATTCTTCAGTGTTGTTTGAATAAGAGAATATTCCTCTTGATGTGCTGAGGTAATGCAGGCTTACCAAGACAGATGTCCTAACTGAAAGAGGTGAATTGATAACCCTGAAAGAAGATGGAGGTTACACAGACAGGAAGAGCACTGTGTTACAGTTGACCAAACCCAGAATGCCATGCTGTGGGACTGTGGAGTTTCCCACAAGTTTAGGCTGTTGCAGGATGTTCCAAGCCTTCCTTGTATGAAGGTTTGGTCTTCTAGCCCTCTGAAGGAAGAAACACTTTCAAAAACATGAACAGTCTACTGTGCTTTTTAGCAATATTTCTTGAGAGTACACTTTAAGAACAAAGAGCAGAAAAAATATCTGTTACCACAAATGATCACTTTCTCAACTTCTTAATGCACATTATGTGACTTACCAAAATACTTCTGGTTTTGAGTCATACTACATCAAGTCTCCCTTGTTGATTATGACATCATATCTGGAACAGCCAATGGTTAACAGATCCTGATTTGCATGTTATCAGTGAAACTGAAATAAAGAACAGAATTTTGTTCAGAATTACTTTTATTCTCCATGCCTCAAGGAATACAAGCACTGTCAAACTTCAGTACTGACGTATTTGAAAATCCCAGTGAGCTATTAAAGACAGTATCCCACTCATCAGAAGCCAGTACCAAATGATTCCACACAAGATGGACCTAAGTGAAGGCAATTTTAAATTAAGGTTTCATCTGTGAAATCTTCTAAGCAGTAACACTTACTGTTCAGCTGAAGTCCAAGAGTAAGTCTGGAGCCTGTTTTTAGTAGCATGCTGTTCAAAATATGATCATTGCTTAAAAAAAATGGAGAATTTTCTATTTATGATTCTCAAGATTTTCACTGTGACCATTTAAAAAACTTATGAAAGAATGCCATATTTGTATTTATGAACAGCATGGCTCATGCACGTTCATACTGACTGCAACGTGTTATTAAAAGCAAGAATCTTCAGCTTTTTGTAGCTGAACCTTGTCAGAATGCAACGCAACAGCCCGAAGTACCCATCTCATTTAGCTCCATGGCCTTGATTTTATACATTTAATAATTGGACCACTATTATTACCAAAACCAAAAAAGAGTCCACATGAGCTGATATTGGAATAACAAATCCCTGTCACTGCACGTCAGTGTCAGAGATAGAGAACACAGTATTCTGGTGGGCTCTGCAACAGTTGTGTAACTTACACCTTGGGGCTTTCAATGCTGACTGTGTTCTCAGCTGCCATAAGGTCCAACAAATTATGTGATGCAAAAAAAATCCTGTTGCATTGAATGCAAGAAACTAACTGGTGGGAAAAAATAATCTACCTGTTACACTAGGCTTTGTTATCTGGGAACAATATCAAATTGCCCCTCAGGACTGCTCAAAGGTTGCACCAGCGTTTTTCAGAGCATTTGAGATGACATTATTTAGCTGTAAAATCCCATTGTGGATGTAATAATGTTTGCTATATCTGGAATTACAGCAAGCATCCTGGTAACAAAAGCAGGAACATACCATCTTTCTCTGCTAGAAAGTTGCTGAGAAGGTAGTTTTAGCTTCAAGAAACCATGACTGCTCTTATTAAGTAGGACACATTATAATCATGGTCTTTTCTGTCATCCTCAGGTCTGATAACACAAGTATCCAACCTGAAAATTGTCACTGGCAAACTATCTTTCAATTCAGAAGGAAAGCACACCCATAATGGAATCTGAATTGTGCTTTACTGCTTCTAAAACTTCACAACGTACTGATTCCAAGAAGAGATTGGCCTCCATTTTGGTAAGCAAGTACCAGCTTTTCAACTTATTGTCAGCCTGCAGCAGCTGCTGCATTATTCACATATTCTTTCACCTTGCCCAAGGTGAGGCTCATTATTCTTTAAGGATTAAAGGAGTTTTTATGGGGCTTGCTAGTACCCAGGTAGGGGTCGGTCTCTTCTCCCAAGTAACAAGCAACGGGACAAGAGGAACCAGCTCAAGTTGTGCCAGGGGAGGTTTAGGTTGGGTAACAGGAAAAATTTCTTCATGGAAAGGATTGTCAAGCATTGGAACACGCTGCTTGGGGTACTGGTGGAGTCACCACCCCTGGAGGGATTTAGAAGATGTGTAGATGGGGACACGTTTTAGTGGTTGCCTTGGCAGTGTTTGGTTAATGGTCAGACTTGATATGAGAGGTCTTTTCCAACCTAAAGGATTCTATGATTCTGTAACATTACGGCAACAAAATATAATTTTTCTTATATTCCTGAATTTCTAATGCATAAAGTGGTATTAATAAAATACTCTTAGGGCAAGCTAGGGCAAGTACTCACCAAAACACCAGAAAAAGTATGTTCAGCCACAGCTTAAAATAAATTAAAGCCATTCAAAATTCATGTGATTCTATCCTTCAAGTCAAAGGGAGCAAACCAGCAGGAAAGGTTCTCAGGTGCAATTCATGATGCAGCTTTCAGTGAGTACCTGCGACCACAGACACTGAACAGGCACAACCCTTGTTACTCCTCAAAGCACTGTGCAGAGAATGCCCAGATGAATGGAAGAATCATACCCCAGGATGTCTGTGTGCCTCAGCAGGCTTGCCCCATGCACAGGGACATGAGGAGAACCCTCGCCTGGGCTGTGACAGTTGTGTTAACACTCAAGGTCTGGCTACAAAGAGCAAAACTCTCCACAGGGTGCTTTACTGTGATTTAATCTTTAAGGGAGGAGTAGTATTTAATCTTGCTAATGACATTTTCTAGGAACTGCTTCAGAGATACTCTTTCATGTGAGAGACTGAAATTTTAAGGGTTAATTACTCAAATGATGGGCCATTTGCCAAAGCAGCAGGTGCTTTGCTGAGCCCCCCAGCCAGAGCAGAGGAGAGGTTTTGAGTGTGTGGTGGGGAAACTTCTGCTCTGCAGAAGCACCGCCCGGGGGCAGAGGGGGTGAGCACCCACCACTGGAGGGTGAGCACGAGAAACCGACCTTTGTTTAGCAACAAGCTGGTTTTGAGCCAGATAAGGGAAGAGGTCAATAAGAAGCAGATCCTGTGAGGTGGAACAGTGCTTTTGATCATGGCAATGTCCTCCCTTGTACAAGCGGCCCAGGTGTAAAACTCCACCTGACCCTGAGGAAGTATCAGGACATACACATGGAGGCCTCAAGAGTTTTCATCCCTTCTGATGGGGCATAACTGGCTCAACTGCACAGATGTGAGAGGCAGGGTCATGTCTTAGAGGACATCATAAACCATCGAAGATCCCTGAAATGCCCCCAGACTCATTTCTGCGGCCAGAAATGAGCCGCCAGAGACCTGTGTGTGATGCACAGGGTTGTATCAGACAGTGTAACACTTCCCACACCCCCAGGAGAAGCACCTGGGCATTCCCACCCGAACCTGAACCCACTGAACTTTGTGTTTCACGGATCAAGACTGAGACCATCATCTCAACCAACAGAAACCGAAACTGCAACAATCAAGTCTTGTCACTGGATCCAGGGGTGGTGATATCTTTCCTTCCCACTATCTACTCTTATCCTTTCTTCTTCTTTCTTTCTTTTCCTTATATGTTTTCTTAAGTGGTATCTTTATACTTTTATATTGCTGTATTTCTGTAGATACTAACCAAAGCAGACACATACTTCCATTGCAACCAAATGGTTCTAAAATAAACCTGCTATCTATCTCCCTACCTCTCTCTCTAAAAACATAGTGTCACTTCACTCTAATCCACCTCAAGGGACCTAATAACAAGAACCACAGTTACCCCACCTTCGGGGGTGGGTCATAACATTTCCCTCATCAAAATTATTTTTATTGTCACAGTACAAATTAGGCTCCTAAGTCTTCTTACACACACAGTGTGTAAGGACTTAGGAGTGTAATTAGGCTCCTAAGTCTTCTTTGACACACAGTGTCAACCTGAAGTGATCGAAATCTATTTTCTTTGCTTCATAGATTTTTTTTCTACAACGTATATGTACTTATTTGTGTAAATCCGTATTCTAAACCTTACTCTATTATTTTAAATAATAACTAGTAGTTTCAAAGACAAGGTAAAATAAAATATAATAAATTATAACAACTTCTTAAATTATAAATAATACATTAAAAAGAAAACCAATACTCGGCTTCCACTGTCAAACCTATCACTTCAAACTGCTCTGCTTCTATAAGGAAATTAAAGTTTTATGCCCCCAGTACTGGGAATCCAGTAGGAGCCTGATCCTTTGCACATGAAATGCCTTCCTTTGCCTCAAATCTCAAAGCCAGCTCCGTTCTGGTTCCCTCCTTCCCATTCCATCTGTGCACTAAGGATTCCTTTTTGCTTTCCTTGGCCCATTATAACTGATACACATTTAACTATGCACATACATATCCATAAAATAAATAACATGTTCTTCGTTTTTATCCTTTGAAACATGAATTAAGGAATTGTCTTTGGTGACAAGTCTGCTCTTTTGTCTGTGCATTACCAGCAAAAGAATAACAATGCTCAATGGATTTCAATCAAGAATCAACAAGAGGAATGAATAATATTTTATGCGGTTCCTTTTCTTCTTATGCACAACTAAACCAAGCATGTCTTCTCATATTCGTGCAGACAGACACAGTTTTCCTACAATTATAAATAATCATCGAGAGTATCAGCACAGTAAAAAGTTAGTGGGGAACAAACACATAAAAAAACTTTCTGGTTTTGTTTATTTATCACTATTTCACAGCACTTCTTCCTATTGTAAGTCAACACAGTTTGACATTGCTGAAAGAACCCATGTCTAACAACAGCAGGATGAAAAAAAGAAGCCCTGGAATTATTTTCTGCAATAAGCTAAAAGTAAACCAAAATAGGGCTCAATATTTACATGACATTTGTAATTTTATTTCCCAGATTTTACTGGGGGAAAAAAGGGCAAGCTATGCACCCCCCTTTGGCTCTCCCATTTTGGTAATTCCTCACTAGTGTGTGTACCTACAAAAGACTTCATCTGAATTCCAGTTTAATCTCTCCCTTGACTATCCTGGAGACATTCTGTTTAAACTTGTTCTCATTTTCTTCAGGTCATGTTATGCGTTTCTTCCCTGAAGTGCAGTGTGTTGTCCTGAGAGGGTAATACAGGTAACATTTAATACCTAATTGTAAAATAATGGTAGCATTTATCAACCCTGAGCTCCACTGGCACTACTAATTCTCACAACATATACCCACATAACTGAGGCCACAAGCTCTGGGACTCCAAAATCCATTTTTAAGTCCAGCAGTAGGGAAGGAGGAAAGAGAAGAGAAGTCCCTTTGCATGGAGACCAGTGACTAAACCAAATCTCTGTCCTGGTTCTGACAGCTGCCCTTAGGATTTTCTCTCACTCTCCCTAAAACACAGTGTTTGTGCAATCACAAGGAAGCAAGAAAAACAAAAGATCCATAAAACATATCTGAATTTCCCTTGCAATGGCAGCTCATTTTCCATTTTTAGTTTTGTACTGAACATTCATTAATTCAACAACAAAACAGTGGATGATCCACAAAGTCTATGGGGAAGTCTTTAATTTCAGTTTCTTTTGCGTAATCATTGATAAAAAGATCCTCAGAGTAGACACTTACTAGACACAAACAGCTCTGCATCTGGCGACAAGGATGTAGGTGAAATATGTAAACTAAACAATGTACAAACTAATACATACCACTAATGCAGGTATAACCTTAAAAATCAAAAGTTCTGTCTAAAATTCACAGATTTTCAGTTTACAAAAAGATCACCACCTTTGCTAGTGGAATACACTGCTTTCACCCGAAATATCGCTGCATTTTTCAGACTCCTGGAATCAAGTGGCTGCTTTGCCACATGCACTCTAACAAACACTGTTTCAGCAAGTGTCACTGGAGGAGCCCTTATATTGAACAGCTTACTGGAGGTCTGACACCCAAGAAAAAGATCTAAGAAAGCCCTCCTGTAGTTGAACACATATTTGCTTCAAATATTAATATGACGCTCCAGAACAGTGCAGCATTTACGAACATCTGAAAACGTTCCGGCCACGTGGAGACACTATGCCTGCATTCTACACTTCTAAATTTATTTTGTTTTTGATTTTAATTATCAAAGCAGATAGAAGTTTAAATATTGAAGGATCTAAGCATAAATTCATTAAACTTCTAAGTTTATTTATGTAAGCAGAGAAAAAGAGGAAACTAAAAACAATTGCAAAATATTTTCAGTAATCGAAATGAAGTAACTGACATTAGGGAAGGGAAATCTGTATTTTGTTTTAATATGCAATTTTAATATAACACCTACTTAGGGTGGCATTTGAGAGCTCACATAAATATTTTAACATTCTAAATTGCATCTTTACTGAACTGTAGATAATCACATTTATTATTGCAATTTTCACTGAAACAGAAACCTGGTAAACATACATTTGATCTCAGTACCTTAAAGCAGTAACAGAGCTGTACCTTTGCCTGCACTCTATGTCCATCTTCGCTGTGCCCAGGACTATTTCCAAGTGGAAATGACTCCTTAAACTATAAATGCACAGTAAGATACATAACTGGCTGCATGACTGAAATTGCTTCCGTAAGGAGGAGGCAAAATCTGAACTGTCACCTCCAACTCTGTTTCTCAGTGACACAGAGGCAGACTCCCACAAATAGCTGGGAAGTTAAATTAAGAGGTTGTGTGATGTCTTGCCAGGGTCTTTACTAGGCTTCTAGAGTACAAAGGTCGTATATTGTTTATTTATAGATAAGGAGGATAATGCACAAACCATGAGGTTTAGGGAAGCTTGTGGTTCTAAGCTAAATAATTCTGTGAAATAATGTGATATACACCACATTTTGAGAAATTAATTAAAAGGTGTCTCCTTTAACTATTACACAGTTTTGATTTGAGAAGAAAAGACTCATGTCTAAACCTTGCTCAGCTGGGGCAGAGCTTACTTTGACTGACTACTTAAAAGAAATTTACAGGAGATTCCTCCTCTTTTCGATAGACAGAGCAGTGTCGTGATGAGGAATCCTCTTTCTATGTATTTGTAGAGCGTTTAGCACAGCTGTGTTTCGTCTCTACACACAAAACTACCTTCTCCTCTGCATTTGATGGTGAGCTCGATGATCCTAGAGGTCTTTTCCAACCTAAACAATTCCATGATTTGCATAACAACTGTAGATGTTGTAAGTACAATGCTGTGTGTCCACCCTGGGCTGCAGGGCTTGGTTAAATTTCGATTCTCACCCCAGTCCTGCCAATCACTCGGTCAAATCACTCCTGCCTTGCCTCTGCTCCCCTGGGACCAGGTAGTAGAGCGCTAATGTTTGCCAGACAGCTGTTGTGTGCCTTAATTATCTCCACAAAGGGAAACAGAATTACTGCATATTCTCGTCCAAGGACATTAAATGCATGCAGTGTCTGTCAGTAACATCAGCAAATCAGTCAGTATTTTGAGTGCATACAAACACAGGCTGTTCTCTAAAAATATTCTTTTTTCAGTTAAAGAAAGGACTAAAGTAGCCCCCAGTCCTGTAGTGGACTCTGCTTTACCTCCCACTCCTCACTTACTAACAGGCTGGAAAATGAAAGCATATTGTGCCTCTCTCTCCAGACAATGTTTTTATTTGAACATTTGTGATTTTCAAACCTGACAGAGCCTTTAATAAGACATAATAGGCAAGCTGAATGTCAGTCCCAAGAGTCAGAAAAACACTCCATTTTAACCTGTCTGAAATGCAGCAAACAGCTTCAAGAAAGAAAATGAACAGACAGAATTACTTCAGTATTCTGTGTTAAGACACTTCTACTGTATCAGTCCGAAAGATGGGTGTACACTCGACACATAAGGCCTCTGGAAGATGTATAAAGTCACTGAATTTAGAAGTTTATATTCAGGCTTTTTGCTTAGGCTGCATTTAGTTTGATTATAAACAGTATTTTCCCAATTCAATTCAGAAATTAACTCATTTCTTACATTATCTGAAAAATACAGCTAATGGGGATGTTCCTAAGGCAGTAAAGCTGGTCACTGCTGGTCACTCCTCTCCCACAGTGCTCAGGTTTATGGTTTCCTGTGATGATGGGCAGGACCATTTTCTCAATCTACTGACCCTCACAGTTTCCTTCCAATTTCTGCTCAACAGCAACACCTGTGGGAAAAATAATTCCCATTTTTTACTGCTTCCAGCATCTCTTTTGCTACTTTTGGTATGGCTTTGGATGGGTTGCATCTTTCACTGCCCTCCACGTCCACAGCATTTTCTTCCCGTATCTGCTATCCTGCTGCCCTCATTTCTCTCCACCCTAATGATGACTTTTCATTCATTCTGTTTCCTTCCCCTTTCCCTCTGCCTATCAGGAATACTTATGAAAACACAGAAAGATGTTTTGTTTAGACATTGGGTTAATGTCAGCATCCACGTTTATTTCCTGCACTGAAACAGATTTTCAAAACAGCTCCTCTATTTTCCATTGCTAGCGACACCACCGGTATCAGATTTTCAAGTGAGCACAGCATCAACCTGTTCTTGCTCCAATTCTTATGATCAGATATTTGGAATAACTCAGGGCCAATAGAGCTAAGCATTTTTCAAAGTCCAGTCTTCTGTCTTGCAGTCTAAATAGGACTTCAGAATTTCTGACATTGTGACCCTAATCTTTCAGTGCCCCATTATGTCATACAAAAAAGAAGGTATTTTGTCTTCTCCCAAGCTTTATCTTTGCATAAGGAATTTAGGATATATGTGGATCAAATATTGTACTGTACACAGCTTGTCTTGAATTTTAACTGGAACTCTGCTTGTTTAGAAACACCACTGTTATGTAATGTAATGTCATGCATTATATTTATTATATTTTGCCAAAAGAGAAGATTTGACTTTCAAGACAGCTCCGTTTCAGTGGACTAAGATTTGCAAAGTCCATTTGCATTAAGAAACCTTCTCAAAATTAAATCTAGTAAGGAAAAATTCCCACAGACAGCAAGACCCTATGGCAATTTAGTTAAAATCAGTCTCTCAATTATCATGATTTTGTATGTTTGTTTGGCTGGTCATTTGGTTTTGCAGGAATATTCTCGTTAGTCTACAAAACCTGGTGAGCAAATTGTAACTTCAATACTTTCCTCTTTCCATTGTTTTCCATTTGAAGCTCTTACTGTGTTTTTATTTCACAGAAGATGCTACGAATGGGAAGCCATGTCTGCAGACACAGCAACTCAGGCAGCTGAAGTCACTGAAGTATTTCTTAGCCCATCCTAAGGAGGTCTTTTGTCTCAATATGTAACAGAGTGATGATCTATGTTCTTCCTATCTTCTATAGATGTCAGGGTTCCTCATGCACCTTTACCTCTCTCTTCCCATTACTTCTCTCTACCATTCATCCCTCTTATCACTGGCAAGCAGAAGCATCCCAGAACACGTTGCTCTCAATAAGCTCCCAATTAGAATCAGGGCTCTACACAAAACGAACACTATCCAACACAGGATAGCAAAGTCAAAAGCATATGGTGTTTATCCAGCAAACCCCACCATAAGTGTTCCAACAGGATTAAATTTTACAAACAGAGAGGTACTTCCAGAGTAACATCCAGACTCAGTAGCCCAGCACAACTCAGTCTGAAACGTGCAGAGGAGCTAAATGTATGCTCAAATGCTTCATTAACCGGAACCCATCAGGAGTTTTTCTGCTATTTCCAAATATGCCCACGCTTAAAACTGATATAGCTACTAAGAGTTCTCTTGAAGCACGGACTCTTTAGGTTACTAGTTATTTCACTCACAAGGCAACCCCGTCCTGGATTACTTAACTGTGCTCTATCCACCACACCAACCTAATGCCTAAACCCCAATTACATTTCAAAAATACAGTCTTAAAAATCCTTTTCCAGTTTCACTGTCGGATTCTATAAGGCATCCTTCCATCTCCAACTAGCACAAGGTAGTTTCAAAACAAACAAAAACGAACTGACTCTTCACAACAGGTGTGTTATGCTGTAGGACTCTTTGCGAGGGAGGCTGCAAGGCTCACAGGGAGGTCGGGCAAGTTTACAGAACAGAAATCCACTTCAGTTGCTAATGAGAAATAGACTATGCCTGGCTGCATGTTTCTCTGGGGTGGGAGAGCACTAAGAGATCACTTAGCTGAAATATGATCTACAATTTCCTTGTCCTTACACACTTCCTTAGGCATTTGGGTTTGGACAGGGCTGAGGACAGGTGCCAGTCTGAGCAGCTGGAAAGTCCTTCTGCTGCAGGATGAGTCCCAGCATTAAGCTCAGACGTTCTAGCCCCTCCTGAAGGGAACTCTGACTCCGTGCACACTGCTGTGGAGCAAGTGATCAGCAACAGTTAAGCAAAATGCACAGTATTACACACTGAGGCTTAACCAAATTCTGTTTCAGCCCACTGGCTCAAATTGAGCAAAAAAGTTTCACAATTTTTTAACTTTACGGTTTTAAGGAAAAAATTACCCATTTTTTTCCGTTCTACCCAAAACTAAATAGCTCCAAATATAGTTAAAGAATAATAGAGGTTTTGTGAATTTTTAATGCAGTTCACTTTTATATTCCAAATTAAATTTCACACATCCAACAAAATCAAAACTGCTCTATGGATCACCTCAAGTTCTACCAATCTGTTACCAAGTTTAATGACTTTTAATTCAACCTCTCCACCTGCACATATGAGTCCTTAGCATTCTTAGCTAAATAACAGAGCAAAAATAATTGAGTCTGTGAGAAACACACATTTGCCTCTTCCCTACTCCTATCTATTCCTATCAGAATCAGATGTAAGAAGAAATTACACCAGGAAAGTTTTTTTCAAGAGGCTGCCAACTGATTCTGCAGATTCAGCTAAAGAACAGACTTCAATGCACTTCTCCAAACAGATTCTCCTCATCTCTCTGTACAGAATACAAGAACAAAACTAGAAAAGGGGCAGGGGCCATGACTACAATAACACAGAAACTTCACAGATCTGTACAGGCCTTTGTGAGCAGCTAAGGTCTTATTTTCATCTTTCAGGTGAGAATTTTAAGATACTGAATCTTGAAATGGATTATAATTTTGCCAACTGAAATTTCACCCAAACACACTTGGCAATCAGTTCCACCAATTATAATTCATATGCAGCGCCTTGGCTGCAGCCTAGCATGAAGGATGTGGTTACCTGGAAACATGCTTTCAGTTCCAGGGATGAAAAGCAAACCTTAACGTTGTAAGAAAACTGTTGAATTGTTTAGATTGAAGGTGAAAATTTTGCCTCCTGTCTTTATTCTAAGCGATACAACAGTTTTCTTAAACTGCTGAAGAGTGCCCTGCATTTACCAACACTGAAAGCAGGCTGATAGGATTTAACTAGGTGAGATTACCCTTGGAGTGTGTGGTCTCCATGTACTGTTGCAGGCTCAGGCTCATCCTAACTGTTGTGTCTTTGTTTTTCTAAGTGTAGGGAGAGAAAAATCCAGCCCCTCTGAGGTTTGGTATCTAACTCACCTTTGTATAATTTTTAACACTGATTTTCCCGTGGCTTAAACCAATTCTCCCAGTATGCACAGGAGGCTACTGGGATGTGTCCTGTGAGCCCCCTCCTTCTCCCCTACTAGACTTCTGCCTGATGATCTCACTCTCCACTCATATCTTCTCATCTCATCTGTAAGCCAATAACTCATAAATCTGTCCTTTCTTTCATGGCTTGTCTCATTTCATCTCATCCTGTCTCACGGCTCTTCTTGGGTGTTCTGTTGTCAGTTATGAGTCATTATAACTCAGACTTAATTCATATCTGAAACTCTCTTCCCTCTCCATATTACTTGTCAATAAATGCTACTTAGGTCCAACGAATGCCCTGCCTCCAAAAAAGAAAAGTAAAAGGAAAAAAAAACCCCAAATAATGTTTTCGAACATTATCAAGGAAACCAAACTTACAGACCACAAATTCAGGAACTTTAAAAATTTAGGCTATCCTTAATTTTATTTTCCCTCCTTGACGTCATCACTGCATTTGGATTTTACACAAACAGACATTCAACTAACCACTCCTCCCTAGTCTTCATTTTGCATCAGGAACTGCTCATGTCTGGGCTGTGTAGTACATGCAAAGCCATAGTTTTGAAACAAAGGCATCCAAACCTCCCCACCAACTTAACAGTACCCTGACATCGTGGTCACCACTCGGTGCAGAACCAAAGTTCAAAACAAGGAACTGACCTTCCAGCACTGTCGGGAACCACTGCCTTGGTTACCAGACCCAGTAAAAATCACATTCTCTATTAGTTACTCAATACTAATTCTTCCTGTGGTCAATGCAGAGTGTTTTGGAATGAGAAGGACCAGGGTTCTGAGAGTTTTGCAAAGTTTTATAATTAGGAGAAGTTCCTTTTAAAATGTCATCATCCTCTAGAAATACTGACTGTGATAAAATACTGATTTGAAGTTTCTCAGGTCCCAAAATTACACAAAATTTGTGAAATGGAAGCATTCCTTCCGACAAAACAGAACCAAATTAAAATCTGCATCTCTCAAACACAGCAACACTTGTAAGCGGCTTTGTTATACCTGTAATTTGATTAGAAAATAGTGTATCAGGATAGTGTTAAGAAACACGAAATGTTAGCAAGAAGCATTAAGTACATTTTTTCCCCAAAGAAGGAAAATAATTTCCTTCTAAAATAACTTGTTACTCATGGTTACCCAAATCATATACAGTCTGAAATTTCTAAGAGGAAAATCTGACTTTTAGAGTTTTCTTATTTTGAGGAACAATCACAATCTGAAATTCAAAGTCTATTTTCCCCATAATGATGAGTTTTCAGAACATTAAGGAAGGTCAGTAATTCTCATCTGAGACACTGGATGTTTGATTTGACCACCACCTTTGGGTACAGAATGAGTCCATAATTTCAGTTTACAGGATGTTCTCAGGTACCATTCTTCCTATCTATTGTCAATAAAACTTATGTAAGGCTTGTTTCTCCCGTCTTTAAGTGATAACTCTTTTGAAGGAACTGCATAACCGAGTGGTAAAACATTTTTTAATCTCAAGTGTACTTATTTTCAAAAGGATTAAAAGTTTAAATTATTTAGATACAATTAATCTTCTTACAAGAAAACAGTATCACTCTTCAAAGTTGAAGAGAAACCTTTCCTAAATCTACATTAGGAGATTCTGACAGCAGTTTGCTGTTCTTACAGAGAAGACTCTAGTTCTAAAGCAAGATTGAGGATGTTTCTGAAGGCTAATGAGCTGGCTCAAGGTTCTAAAACACTTGGCAGAAAACCAAGAATTTTCACCATCGACTTTACTTATTTGGGACACCATGGCAAGCAGCTACTTGCATTGAAGGTCCAATGCTGAAAAAAATGTTAAAAAACAAACAAAAAAAAACCCCCAAACAAACAAAAAAATCCCCAAAATACTGAAAAGTACTAATAATACTACACCATCTTTCACTGGTCCCATGTGTTACAGCTGCATTATGTGCAGCAAAACCTGGTGCTCTGGGATTTACTATCAGTTTTCCGTATAACTTATCTGAGGTTCTCTCAGATGAAGCGAACTGCAAGAAGTCCCAGAAGCAGTTTGGTAGCCGAATCTGAAAGAGTACATCAACAGTGTCTATGAACACACTGCCAAAACCACAGGAATACACACATAAAAAAATACCAACATGGATAAATATCTGGAACCTGATGGAGTGTGCAGTTCAGGAATTAAAATAATATCCAGAGTGACTTCGTTGTTTACTTGCATCTGCTTTTCAGTCACATATGATATAACATTCAAAGAGAGTGATTTTTCACATATCAGTGATATAACCATTAAATATATACCCTTAGGAGGTACCTCTGCTTTTGTGGAATTGTTTAAAATACTTAATTATGAACAACAGTTAATTATAACAGCTTAATCATTGCAATGACTATACAAATAAAGTGTTTTCTCTGAATGCACCTTGGTATTGGTGCACTCTGGAAGCACAACTCTTACCTTCACTCCCATTTGCAGCTCATTTGCTTCCCTCAATTAATCAGCTACAAAGCTGTGTACAGCCAACCTCTGCACTTACATCATCATACAAACATGTATGTAATTACTTGCCGCCATTAAGTTGTCACTTTGCACATCCATAGCCTGTCTGTCATCACCTGCTCACACGGAGCATGGAAAAGGAATCACACAAGCGTTCTCCTTGCTTCAGAGACATGGAACATAGACTCAACAGAGCTGTGCTACTTTCTCCTGTATGTATTCATAAAACAAAAATCTCTTTTCCTATTATCTAGAAAATTACAGTATTTCTCTAGATTGTTCTTGCTTTCCAACTAGAAAGTCTCATTTCTGCACTGAGAAGAACTGTAAATGCCTTATTTTCTTTCAGCTGTATCCAGGACATATACACTACCTCAAGCTCACAAAAATGCTTGAGGCCTGGCAAGTGACACAGGACCTCAGGCACCTCCAGGAACCAAAATGACTTTTATCCTCACTGTAGGCCTAGCCCAGGACCTAATTCCTGAGGTCACTGGGAGTGTTACAGTGCCTTAGCCCATCAGCAGAGGAAGGGCTGTTCGCTTTGCTCCAGCGTATGTCAGAGAAGGATCCTCTTTCTCCACCACTTCTCAGATGGCCATCAGTGCTCTGGGCAGCAACAGATAGTAAAATCTGACCTGGCTAACAGATGTGATGGACAGTAGCATCAACATGTTGACCTTGGAGCTGCAACTCTACCTTTTCAAACTTGGCTCCAGCTTTAAGTTCCATGGGGGCATTCTGACTAAACAAATTTCATCCTTCACATGACTTTTTGTTTATTTACGTCATTTTCTCACCCATTTTGTGTAAGTTAACAAGAACAAGAACGGCAGAGCACACCACGTGTGTGCACCAGTTACTGGTGTAGGATATGAAAGTGCAAATACCTGAACACCTTGCAGATTAGTCTCCAGTGGCTCCTCTTTGTGTGTTCTGAGTTCATTTTGCCAGATTACTGCTTCTTCTTTTTAGGGGCAGCCTGAGACAGATATGCTGGAACAGCAGAAGAAGAAGACATCTGAGTATGAATTTAGTCAGAAAAAACAGAATAAACATAGCAAAAGTCAAAACATCATCATTAAAGTACTGTTACCCCCTTCAATCTATTTGGCTGATAAAGGTGACACACCATGCAGAACAGATAAACAAGCAACAGCAAATAAACCATGCCATTTCATAGGAAAGGATGGAAAATATTCGCACTGTTCCTTTGGCAATTGTTTTGAACCTCCTGAACTGAACCACCCTCAAGACTACTGGCAGTGCTTGAAGTTTTGCTGGATTTAGTGACTACTTTGCCAACCCTTCTCTTGCTCCCCTTCTTCAGTTGAACCAGAAACGTGTTTTAGCTGGGGTACAACATCTGCATACACAGACACCTCACTGGCTTAGGCCAACTCACCTGGAGTGTGCACGTTACAGGAAAGCTACAATCCAAACCTAATGAAAACTTTCCATCTCTTGGTTACTCAGAAACTGGGGACAAATGATTCGTTGTTCACCAAGGCCAAACCACCTGCCACAAAAACTGGCCTAAGCTTGCACTGAGTAAAGTGATGCTGTACCAGTTCATACTAGCAGATAATTTGGGAAAATGCCCTGTGAAATACCTCTACATTCATCACAATAAACACCAGAGAATTGTTCTCTCTCGAGGCCAGTAAGAAAATGTGTGTTCTACCTTTGTGGAAGAGTTGGTTCACCGACATTAACATGAAGATAAATCAACGTAAGTACACATACATTACAACTTCACATAGAGCTCGGTGAGAACAGAAATGTTACAGAATGACCAGAGTATACTTCATTTCTCCTTCTTGGGCCATGGGCCATATCAAGCATGAGTCCATGGGCCATATCAGGCATGAATCCAAGTCTCCTCTAACCCCTGGTTCTCCAGGTCTCTGCCTCTCCTCACCATTCTGTCCTGATGACTGCATGGCAGATTGATGTGTCACCTCACCACAGGTCAGACAGCAGCACAGAGGTCTAATTAAAATCCAGATCTGGTAGCAAAAGACCCACATGCTTGTTCCCAGTTTCAAACGCTTCTGTCTGCTCAGTTTTTACCTTTGTGTGTACATAAAGCTCTACATATCCATTTCAAACAGGTTCTAAAATGCATCTACTGTTCATGTAAAGAACTTTCCATAAAGGTATTCTTTCATTAAATATTGCTGAGCTTGGGTCTCTTACGAATATTGATGCAAGCCTGATATTTTCCAAACTTGGGGCAATGTGATTTTAGAAGATACAATCTTCCCTAACAGCAATTTCTAAAGATTTTGGGTCCCTCTGAAGATTGCTGAACCTGATCACCTAAAATCACTGACTGTTTTCCAATATTAAGGCAAGGAATATTGCGAAAAATGATGGAGTAGCCACTCTTCGGAAGAGGTTAAATAATTTACACATCAGTAACATCCCATGGAGTTCAAAACCATGTCCTTTTCTGGTAGGCAAATTCTGCTAGTAGCTGCAAGTATATAATCTCCCTAAAGTAAACTAAGGCTAGAGTGGAAAATGATAGATAAAGTAAACTCTGTGCACTGAGTAACTGCAGGGAGTCTAAAGCTGAGGATCTAATAATTAGTCTTATCTCTATCAAGGTGCAACAAGAATAAGCTGAGAAGTACAAGAATGCCTGAACAATGCCTGAAAAAGGCCCCAAGCTCTCCACAGCTGCAGTGAAGCCTCATTGTTCTGGAGAATTTTAAGGCCGATCTCACACAGAGGGAACATGAGACATTTCTTTTTGCTGCCACGTTGCTGATGCAGGTGTCTGGAAGATACACTTACCCACGTGCTTCCCTTCACACACGGCCCAGTGCTGGGCTCCCCTTTCCCTGGCTGCTCAGGGACAGTGAGCAGCAGGTGCACAGGGAACAGCTCTGGGGCAGCCACATTTCTGCTGCCTTGTGGCAGGGAAAGCCCAAGGGAAAACTCTCTTTAAAAAAAGAGATGTCTTCCTTGGAGTTCTTCCATTTCAATCTCTGCTTTGCCGAAGCAAGTATTTTAGACTTTGAGATTTACTGGTGATTATTACACATTCAAACAGCAGCTGACACTTCACCCTCCAGACTGAAGGGAACACCCAGGACAAGAAGGTGGTCACTCCTTCCCAATGCTCTAATACACAAACAAAACAGTACCAGGCTGGAGTGCAGTTGCACACTTCTTTGTCTGGACTCTTTCTCTGGATGAAGTGCCCGAGTAAAAAGCTTATGGGACTCTTTCTCCAAAACTGAGACAGTTTCTCTCCAAAATGTGCAAATGATATGGCACCAAGTTCTTTCATTTTACATTTGCATGGTACTGTGGACTCTCAGCTTTCTCCCGCTCTGACAGAAACTGCATCATGTGTTGCTTGCAAATTCCCACTGAAAGCAAGTGGAACGTTGCCACTGGCTTCAAGGAGAGCCATAATGGCTTTTGTGTTAGTTTAAAGTGTAGCAAACGATATCCGTTTCCTTGGGCAGCATAAAATACTGTACTTGGGATATAAAAAACTGTTTGACTAAGAAAAAGGACCCAAATTTTCTCTTTTTAGTGCTTCAAGCCTTTTCAATGCCTATGGCCCTCCAGGCAGCTGCACTACTTTAACAGAGCAGTGGAGGAAGAGAAACTGGAAAAAACGTAACTGAAATATGAGTAAACGACCTAATCTGCAACACAGATCTGTAGCAAGCCTGGTTTCACTGCCAGTGAAGTCCAAGACAAGTTTCATCTTCACAGCAAGTAGCAGAACGTTTTTACTCAGTATTACAAAGCGTGAGCACTTCACAAGTTCATATACTTAAAACGTTGCCCGTAATTGGGTCAAGTGAATGTTTATGCCACATGACTTTCCCCCCCAAGTTTCCTAAAGCTCTCGCAAAGTCCAGAGCCTTCTTTTTGCATTTTCTGAGAGAGACAAAACAGAATGAGAGGTTTGGGTTGCCCTACACCTTCCTTTCTCAAGCAGAAGACAAATGTATCATTGTCACTTCAAGATTAAGTTTTATTACCTGGGATACTGTTGTGGCTCTCAAGTCTAATTTAATTCACCCCAATGTCAACTGACAAAGCAAATTCTGACCTTTATTTACACAGCCTGCAAAAAGTATCCCTGTCAGGCTGAAGCACACAGACAGGAGCAAATATCTTTATCTGTTCCACGATTTACACGAAACACTCTTTTCAGCCTGCAGTGCCCACCTGGCAATTCTGAAAACCCAACCCCTGCACGGTACCACTGCTATTTGTACTACAATATTTGCTATTTGACTGAGGGATGAGATACACAATGAACACCATTTAAATAGAAATTCTGACCCATAAAGTCACTATCTTACTCCACAGGTCTGTTCTCTGCCAAATGCAACTGGTCCAAGTCTGTCATCATGTGTCCCATCTGCCTTCCCAGTGACCCCGTACTGGCAACCTCATGCAGGTAAATCCCCAAGGAGCTTGTTCCAGGAAGGGCCTCTAATGCTGCATGTGGAGAGGGCAGATGGGATTTGCAGCAAGCCACAGCTTGATCATCCTGAGAAAATGCCACTCCTTAGCCAGCCCCTCTCCTTTAACACACATATGAGGGGCCCAAAAAGTCCCTAAAGCAGAGAAACAGCCCTGCTCGGCCTCACAGGGGCTTTAAAGGCTGTGAAAAAATGAAATGCTACATGAATGACATTCAAGAGTCACAGGCACAGCCTTTGTTAGTGCTGAATGCAACGATGATGATTTGAAAAAGCCAAACTTTACATTAAGAATCTGACTGAAGGGATTTGGACCTGATTAGAGACTTTAAACTAGTAGATGTTCCTTACAGTAACCCAGTCTAGCTCAATGAGACTGTCTATATCAAATCCATATTGCTATTTTTATTTCCACAGTGCAACTGCACTACCAAACATACCGACGTGAGCTGGCCACAAAGGAAAGTGCTGGCAAAAACAATTCTGAAACAATTTTAGTTACATAAAATGCCTATGCTGCTCTGCCGTTTTCCATCAAGAAACAGTTCACAAAGCTCTGCCTTGAAAGCTACACCTATTACTTACATGTACAGAAACCAGCACTTAGGATGACCTATCTGTATTTTAAACACAGGGACTGAAGCATGGAGAAAGAATAATGTCCATCCTCTCCTAAGAAACAGTGCAAAAAACTATCCAAAGTAAAGACATGATTTGTGAACTATTACACATTGGGCTTTTATTTTCATTTAGATGTTTCTTTCCCAATCCTTTTAGGACTAGAGTATCATTAGTCTAATTGAAGACTATGTGCCTTTATTTCCTTCTTCCCCTCGGAGCAAGGCCACACCGATCAGCGTGTGTTCATCCTGCAAATCAGTCTCTGGGAGCGGCGTGCTTTCCGCAGCAGCTGGATGCTGGCTTCAGCGCCGAGCTCCACTCAGCTGCTCTGATACTTGCCACTAAAATGCAGCATGTCAATCATTCGCACCACTCACGAGAATTAGCACAACACAAGTCTAATTAGAAACTAAACACTGTGTTATCTGCATTGATTTGGAGATGGAGTAAGCTGATACGTGTTTTAGGAACCTTTCTTGCTACACAGTAGTTCATGATAACACCCACCTCACAGCTCATTAGTGAATCAAAATATTATACTGTATAAATACTACTTTGCTCTTTTCCTTTTTTACAGAAGCCCCAGGTCTCAGGAGCTTCCATTACCAAGCATGTGACTTGGTTACGTTGGAGCATTGTAGGAAATGGAAAGCAGCCCTGACTGTCCAAAATCAGCAAAATGAAAGCCAGTATACTGTATACTTTGGTCCTCTCTCTAGAGAAGTAGCCCCAACTAGCCTCCAGACATTCTACACTGCAATACCTATTGGCAGAACACAAAGAAACTCTACACTGCATGATGCTGTGCATGGACTGTCCGTCCTTCTGCGCTGGGCTGATCCCTTTCGCTCGCTCTTTCCTGGGGAAAACAACGTAACCCACTATAAATCCAGACAACACTACTGCAAGCTTCAACCAGGAATCCAAACATGAGCAGGGGGAAACCTGGCAAAGAGCTGAAGCCAGAGATGTAAATGTTTAACAGCAAGAGAAGGACGCGAAGGGATATGCAGCTGTTTCGCTGCACGGCTTCTCCAAGGGGGAATTGGAGAGCACAGATGTAGACCACGTTCTCACTCCTAGTTGAGATAAACATTTACAAGCCATTCATTTTAAACAGGAAGGCATAACATTAGGACATGACCTTTATTTCAGTGTGAAGGCAAGCCACCCTAGCTCACTGCACTGCAGACATCCAGGAGAGATCCATACTGTTCCACTGCTCTGTTATGACAGGTGGGCTGGATTTTAGATTCAACGAGAAAGGTGCAATTTTATGGCTCTGTGGAAAAATCTTTAAAATGCTGGCGGGTAGATGTCTAATGATGCCAGACTGGTGCTGCAAAACATCATATGTAGATAAAGCACTGAAGAAAACGTCTGTGTGCCAATGAATGAGCATTTAGGCAAATAATTCTAAACCGTACATGCAGATTTGGTGTCATTACACTACTATTACAGATGCCTAGCCTGCTTTTCTTCTTTTAAAAGGGTGCAATTCTGATGCTTTATCATTAGCATTCTTGCTGGAAGCTGATAGAACTTGAAAGACACCAACAAAAGACACTGGAAGATTTATTTAGAGAGAAAATCTGCAGATTTTGAAAAGCCACAATTGACTTGTAGCTTGAAAGATGAAACACACTTCTTGTACGTATCACATCCCTCATGCTTACCATTTAGATATATATGTGCAGACAATTTTTTACTGTGGGAAACGATCAGATATCACTTTGTATAAATTGAGAAGTACATATTTATAGCAATTTCTTATAAAAATTGAAGTAGGTCAAAGACTGAAAGGTGGTAAGTTTGGGCTTTTGTATCTCAGTCTGAGACAGTTTAATAGGTGGATCTCCTGCACAGAGCTGAATGCTTTGAAACCTTTGATAGGGCTATCAGCAAGTTTTCTAGATTGGCTCTCCAACACTGTCATTTCCAGAATGACCAGCGATTTTTAAACTTTGGCTCACAATCTTTAAAAAAAATTTGTAATATCCATACAATCCACGATAGAATCTGGTAATTCTGCAGGAAAAAAAAAAAGTACAAATATATTAAAAGTAAAATTCTTCCCTGTTGTGAAACTGGCTTCGCATCACTAAAAGCCTAAAGCGGACCTTCAGCCTTTGCTTACAATTCCTCTCAATCAGGATGAGACAGAGGAACTCCTCAAGAGGTTTAGTTCAGGCTTAGAAAACAATTCATTCCAACACCAACTGCGGAGAACCAAAGCTCTGGAACGTGCAATTCTGAAAGCATGAGAACATTTTTTTTGAAGAAGCACCAGACACAACCATGACTTGGAAATAAGAACTGTACCAAACTAGAGAAGGTCTTTTGCATTATTTAATAACCTGGAAAATGCTAATGCTGTATTTCATTTCTGAAAACTGTAAATACTTCTTAGTGAAAAGCAAGTATACTACTTCTGGTGAGACAGATATGCTGTGCTTTGTGAGGTTCTAGCATTTTCAGATAGGCCACTCACACAAATGTGATTTTCACTAGAAAGTTTTTTTCCATTCTGGAATACTTCTATTGCCATTTGGTTTTCTTCAATAGTAACATGTGCAAACCAAATATTTCCTGTGACTCTAAGAACTGCTTCAGACACTGAGACTGGGACTGCAACCCATATCCATAACACGCTCCACTGAAATCTCGGATCCAAAAGCATACACGAACTTTGAAAATCAAAACTAGTGCTACTCTCTCATCAGATCAAAAGCAAATAATTAGGAACATGTTTTAGAGCACCTGGCTGGCACCCCACTGAAAAATGGGGTACAGATTTTTAACTTCAAACAAAACTGTTTTAAACAGTTCTACATAGGCACAGGAATTACCTGGGAGCTGCTGATTTTCAGTTGACTTCCAACTGAGAATATGCAAGAAGTGAAATGACCAGGCCTGCCATGTCCTACCTAGGCACTTTTGAAGAAAGTGCATTTTTATACACAGTTCTAGAAAGGAAAAAACAAAAGACAAAAATCCAAATTTAAAGCAATACTCAACTGCTGGGAACCTATTTGTAAGCATTATGTCAGCAATTATATCAGCATTAACTTATGATTAAAAATACAGGAAAAAGTAAGTTGAAAAGAAGGAAAGAAAGACTTTGGGAAACACATAAAACTCACAAAGTTTTCTTTACTTAATTAAAGAATGGTGCTGGCTGGCATCGCCAAGCTCTGCAATGGCTCTGGCATGTCTGATTTTGCTGTATAATTCTGATTTTACTTTTGTTTCATGAAATTTACTGTTCCTGTTTAAAAGGGTTTTTTTTTCTAAGAGATTCATCTTCTATTTATATGCAGATGAAAATGATCTAACTTGAGATGGTTACACTCATGAATAGAGCCCAGAGACATTTAAAAAAGGGCGTGCCTCTTTAGTGCAAAAAACTAGTACAGTTCATCTGCAATTTAGCAAACCAGTAGGATCTTAGTGCAAGGTGTGTAAAGCTGAGTGTTCTTGTCATTTTAGGCTGGCTTTCAGGTTATACACATTATGAACTCGTTTTTTCTGAGAATTAATTGCCATACATCCAGGCCAGTCTGGTCAGGTGAAAAGCAGCACAGGGCAAGACTGAGAAATGATAATTTCAGTTAAGTCTCAAAACACATTAATAAAGGTATGATCTTTATTAAAAAAAAAAATAAGTTCATACCTACATAATGTATATATGTACATTTTAGATTGTTCTGTACTTCTGGTAACAACTGTGGTTATTGCCCAGAGAACAGTAATTTGTCCAAACCAAACCATAAATAATTAAGGCCAGGATTTTGACATCGGATCTGTGTGGGTGGATTTTTGCACCCCCGCGGATTCAATGGCAGGATCAAAGATTAGGAAAGCCAGAAATACACTCAGAATGTGAATATTGCTCAAGTCCATCACCTGGCACTTCCAGTGCAGGGAAGGGTCTGCTTTCACTGCCACCCTCCCATCCGAGGGCCTGTGACAGACACTTGCAGAACAGCAAACGATGGCATTCTTGTCCCACCCTGCCCATAGCAGCCAATTCCTACCCCATCCACCTCTTCCTGTTACGAGTTAGAGCTAAGCAAACACAGAGCTGGCGCTTGGAGTTTCACTTCTGACTGTTCTAATACAGTAAGTTTAGCCTAAACCCCTCCTCTCAAGCGATATATTAAGCTTACATTATAGGCTTCTTTTTTTTTTTTGGACTTCATAAAACATAGTGTTTATTTTTATTTCAGCTGTTTTGAAAGTAATCAGAGAAAAACTCCACCCATCGTTGGTGTTTATGGTATGGGTCAGGGGCAGATCTGCTGCTCCTGCTGAGGAAGTCATGGACGGCTGTCACACAAAAAGTAACTCGATGCTATCAAATACTCTCATTTCCCTTGATACAAGAGAACTTGTTGCAGTAACATTTGGGAATCTTGACTTAAATCATCATCAAAATCCAGCTCCCATTCATATGGAATAAAAGGGAAAATACTATGGCTGACATTATGGACAGAACCAGCCCAGATGATGTTCCACAGTTGCCTTAATTTGTGGGAGAAATTCAAAGCTTATCAACAATTCAGCTGATTTCCATGGAAACAGGATTTCAACTTGTGAATCAAAACTGCATGAGGGCCAAAATGCCATACACAAATTATAAAAATATTTTTCCACATTGGAATTCTCAAAATAAGAGTCAAATAGTTAAACAGAATAGAAATAATGAATTCACAAGGGACTCATTTTCCATCATCCACACTATCTTCTTTTGTATAATGCATATTCTATCTACATATGCCTACATTTTGAATATTTCATTAAATGCCCTAAATATCAACATATTTTTATGGTTTTAATATCTCTAATAACTTAAAAGCAGAAAGTATGTGGAGAAGAGACATCAGCATTTCGTTCAGCATCTCATCACGGGCCAGTTACGATCAGGACTTAAACTTTGCTTAAACTCTGCTTATGGAAACAGTTGAATACATTTTTACTGAGTATCCCAGTGGAAATATTATCAATAGCATTCTCTGCTTCAGAATTATCACTTCACCTGAATACCCAAAAAAAAAAGGGATGATTATTCCCCTGGAACACATTGGGAGTATGTGATTTCTCTAAGCAAAACAAGGCTCACTGTTGTACTTTTGTCTTTGCAGTAACTCAGGCTCTTGCAACAAATACTTGCAGTAACATTTAACACTGGCAGTGACAAAGCTATGTAAGAACTAGATTATTTTGTATTTTTCAGTATTTCAGTGTAGGAGGTTTTACAGTCCTCTTTCAGTTTACACAATTTTTCATAATCTACAAAACAAACCCAAAAGTGCAAATATCCAGTTCAGCCCAAGGATATAGAGCAGCATGTGGTGTTCTGCATTATACCAAAATGGCTGAATTTTTTAACATCTGACTGTCTAGGAAGAGCTTTTTCAGATCACATTTTAAATTTTAAATTCTCTATAAAGATTGTGCAGTGCTAAGGATCTGACACAGCTCAGATTTTACATTCATGAAAATAAGAGAAGAAGTTTAGCAATATTGTTTTTCAGCACTTAAAATAATGAACAGATTCCCTTCCAAACTGAAGAGTAGGAAAAAAAAAAAGAATTTAATTCAACAGCTTTAATTTAAATTACTGGGAGTCCTTCCATGCCATCCTATGACAATTTTATCTGGCACATAGGTGGTGGTTTGTTAATTTGTTTTTTTCTTCCAAATATCTTTAGTATTTGACCAGATCTTTAAGATGGCTGAATATTTATCCACTAACTTTTCAGTTTTATGCCCAATTTTCTTTTTGAATAAATAGCACGCACTGCAGATATATACTGAAATATAGAAGAATACTTCAGAATTGTGTATTCGTTCTGCTGCGGTTTATTTATTCTTTCTACATAACCCTGGGTTTAGGAAACCTTCAAAGCACTCTCAAAATAAAACAGCGATGTTACATGTAACTTTTTAAGTCAAGGAATCATGGTTTCCTAAAGATAGTTTCTAATGAAAGCCAGGGGTTTTTTTACACCACCTTTACTGATGCAATTACATTTAATCACTGTTAAGAGTCAAGATTTTTAGCAGCTAGATGAAGTATACTGGATTAGCTTAATAGCCATATCTTTCTAAGACTTTTTAAAACCTGTTTTTCTTTCCATTGAAGCAGAGAGCAAGGGGATTGGAAGCTTCCAGTGATTCTTTTGTAGACTAAAGTGGTTTAACTCTGTCTGCTCATATAAGAAGACAACTCTAATTCTCACGGGTCAAGAAAGAGAACAAACAAAAACTACATTCCCTCTCTACATTAGCCAGAAGCACATATTGTCAGAAAGGAAACAGGACAGAAAACATTAGCTGCTGTACCAAAATATACAGGCATAAAATAAAACCCTTCAGGAAATTTGAGACACAAATCTCTTCAAAGTTTTATGAAAAAGAGAGCCCATGCATTTAGAGGTAAACTGGATGAATCCATCACTTGACTCAATACCCCAAGGAAAATGTGGCACGTAGTATATTAAGTTAATAAAAAACAAACAAATATACAGCTAATAAGTCTGAAAATTCAAACCTTAAGTTCCTCATTATAAAAGCCACAAGTGACTTTCTAAGCAGGACTACCCAAACCACTATGCTGTGTCCCCAGGGACAATCAGTTTTCCTTCTCATCTTCTTTGCTGCTTTTGTACCGATGTATAAAAGTTTAGTTGTCTGGGGCCCAACCACTTTCAGGCAGCTTTGAGCAGTCACCAGCCTAGTGATGAGATGACCATACGTGATGAAAGGACAAGGTTAACTCACAGTTTTGGAGTTAGTGTTGGTGTTTCATGTGCCACATGATGAATAAGAACATGAGAGGCCCCTACTCTTCTGAAATACAATTGGCTTTTCTTTAGAGCATGGCGTAGAGAAACACAAAAAAACGGGGTAACATTCAGGTCACGCTCAGACAGATCAGCTTCCTGGTGCCTCTTTCAAACTTCATCTTCTGCCTTCTCCTCTCTCAGAAATGCAAATGGATCACCCCAACTTTCCTTTTGACAGTTGTGCTTTCCACGCAAACACTTGGTGACTAACTAGAGATTGCTAACCCAGAGACACCTAAAAGCTGGCTCTTTGATTCCATTTTCCTTCAGACACGCTGAGCTCCAGAACTGCCTGTTTGCTTCATCCACCTCACCGATGCCCCATCGCTGCCCCACGGTTTCCTTCTGTCTCCTGCATCCCTGCTGAGGAGAGGAGAGCCTGCTGAGCCAGACACAGCCCCACTGCCCACTGCTGAACTAAACCCTCACGGCTCCCTTCCCACCAGCCCCAAATCTTACTTCACTTTTGTGCATTGCTCACAGGTTCATCCCTCTCCTCCCTCTCTCCTGGACTCTGCTGTGTCCCGCAAAAGTGGCCGTCATTTTTCTCCTTTACGTGGACATTTCAGTTGCTCTTGTTCTTTGGTTCATTCTTTTAGGGTTAGATGTTTTTTTCTCAGCAATTCCTCCTGTAAACTGGAATCACATGTCCCACAAATGATCCTGTCTCTAATTAGGAGATCTTTTATGTCTCTAACGTACATGTGCATGCCAGAATTTTCCACCACACGATTCAAGCATCTATCCTCTTCTCTGCTTCTTGCTTTTGGGATTTAGAGAAAAGTATCCCTCTGCCACCTCCTGTACATTTTCCTCAAATATTTTTCCCAGCTGTTGCAAGGTTTGTGTATTCATTCCTGGCAATTTTATTTCACTCTTTCATTTTGCCTGGTGAAAGCATAAGAAAGCTCTACCTTCATCTTGTCATTTTTATCCCCTTTGTCAGTCTTGTGCACAGATACAGCTCTTCCACGTGCGCCTGTATTCTTGGTCTGGCACTTTCTCATTCTGAGTGGTCTGGTTCCTTGCAGGGGCTTACTCTGCCCATTTCTAGGTGCCATTAATCAGATTTTTTTCTCTCTGTGAGTCTCTCAGCCTGCCTGATGCTAACCACATTTCCATGCACACCAAGCTAGGTAAGTAAGATGAGGGTTTCATATTTTTGCAGCAAACTTTAATATGGGTATTCAGAGAGCTTTACTACCTATAATATGTGGGTATCTCAGTCAGGTACAACGACAGTAAAATACCCAGTGTTTCAAACGATGCTCCTCTTTCTAAGTTCCAGCTGGGTTGCCACAGTCACTGTGACAGGAGGTTGTTCTCATAAATTTGGCAGACACTTCCAAATCTCCTCACCTCCATCCTGCCTAAGTAGTGAATTTCTTTTCCTAGACTAACAACTATGTTTAGGAAAACTACAACATTCTCTAATGGCAAGTTTCCTAAGTAATGATAGTGTCAGTCCCAACTGCATATAAACATTCTTGCTTGAAAAATTCTGGAGGCAATGCTTGAACCTAACAAATCACCTGGCAGAATGACTTCTCTCTCCTGCAGCACAGCTCCTTGACTCTGCAGCAGACACAACCTGTCTCTCCATTAATTCATGCCTCTAAGAGCTTCTAAGCTCCGTAAGCTGAAGGGAAGTTACATTTTGATCAGGTTCAGAAGCTCTGATAAATAGTCAGAGGCTGTGCTCTGGGAAGATGCTCAACCCCACAGGAGCAGAGCACCCCATGTCCCTGCTGCTGGGAGGGGCCTTGGCAGGCAGGAGCTCCTCACTGTCCCAGGCTTAGAAGCTCCACTGAGTCTCTGGCACAGATGCACCTGCCTGAGGCATCCTGGTGCTCTCTAACCCTACGCCCTCAACTTGGGACTGAAGGAGGCTAGAAAGGATTCCCAGGACAGGCGACACATCCAGGTGGTCCAGGGGGCTGTCACACCCAAAAAAGCACAGCACCCTCAGGTCTCGGACACGAGCACAACAGGGCTACACTTCAAAGGAGTAAAAACTCATTTAAAGTGCTTTATCAGAGCAAGTGGAAGTCCTGCAAATGAAGATGTTGGAATTTAAATCGTTCTGTGGGGTCACCATATGCTTCATTTGGCCACAAATACCACCAAGCCACACCACCAAATGACACTCATATCCAGGAGAGCAAAGTGCTGGGATTCAATCTGCTGCTGCCTCTCTTGGAAGCCTCAGTGAGAGCAAATTTCAAGAGCTGAGTTTTAAGACTTGGGATCGGTGCAGGCCTTTCTTTTTGCAAATGCGATTTTAAGGCTCGATTTAATTGTTGCTAAAAATAAGGTAATAGGAGGGTTCCGGTCTTGCACTATAATGAACTGCAGGCCCAATTGTTTGAAGAAGGAAAATTGCATTGATGAGACTGGATCAAAGACAAACAAAAAGATCAGTTATTTCCTCTTGAGGGTAAAAAATTTGGGAGGCTCACGCTTTTTCAAGCAGCCCTTACTGTGGTTTAGAGGCAGAGAGATCTTGTAGTCAGATTTGATTTATTAACAAAACAACAAGAAAAAAAAGAGAAGTGGGCACATGAAGACTCCAGCGTCAGAAAAGGCTCAAAGAAAACCAAATGTAGCAGTTCCTATTACAAAGTGGAACATGTGCCCAAGCTTGCTTGTTTCAGAAATGAGCTGCAACTCATTCAAGGGAATGGCATTTGTAACAGCTACAACTGTCTGCCATCCCCAGGCAGGAAACCTCCTGCTAAACTTCAGAGGCACCACCATTTTTAATTCCTTGCCAACATATACACTTGTCATGACTGTTGGGATGCCAACCATTTCATGACAGAATCCAAACAGCAAGAATTCAGGGAACACTCAGAGCAAGTTATGTCAGTCCCTGTGCCTCATTCCAGTCTGAGAATAATACATGGCACAGACATTACAATTAAATCTACATACACTTTAAATTATTTAGTCTTTCATGCCTTTTTTAAATGACTGTTTATTGTAGCCAGTTTACTACATCTGAATTTTGTGGACACACTATTTTCTTGTCCAACAATACCGAAATTTAAAAAAAAAGAAAAGAGCAGAGAGGTCAGGTAATTGCTTGAACCCAGGTTGTACAAAACCAATTTTATAGATGCATGACCTGATTACATCAACCAGCTCAGGAGCCCTAAACTCGCCTGTGATTTGTGAAGCTCTTCCAAAGAGAGATGAGTGGTCACATGGTACTGATTAATCATGTCAGGCTGCTAAACCATATCTAGAAATGGGAGAGAGATACACTGCACTTTCTTTAAACTGCTATCCTATAAGCAGTATTTGTAGTAGTGCTGCATGAACCTATGAATTTAGGGCAGTCTGTGTGCCTGTGACTAGCAGCTCCACATTTACACTGAAAACAACATGTCCTTAAAACTTACTTTTCAACAACAGCACTCTGGAGTTTCCACAGAGCAGAAGCAGTTCCCTCCCATAAAAAAAAAAAAAATTAAAAACCTTCAACAAAATATAAGAATCATATCCTGAGTATCACATGCCTAGGTTTAATCAAATACCAGATACACCTGCAAAAGGGCTCCACTACCTTCCTTTAACATTCCACCTTATCCTATTCTGCTACCCATCTCAAGAATTGCTACAATCCCCTAACAGACACATTGGGCTGGAAGTGCCTAAAGTCTTTGAAAATGTGAGACAAGGAAGACAATGACCTCAGAACTGGTGGGGTTTTACTCAGCATCTGAACTGGGTTTCCTAAAAGCCAATGTCCCTCATCTCAGGCCACCTGAAGACAGAGAAGTGACAGGAAAAGTGACAGGGAATGGCTTCACACTGACAAAGGGCAGGGTTAGATGGGATATTAGGGAAGAAATTCTTCCCTGTGAGGGTGGTGAGGCCCTGGCACAGGGTGCCCAGAGAAGCTGTGGCTGCCCCTGGATCCCTGGAAGTGTCCAAGGCCAGGCTGGATGGGGCTTGGAGCAACCTGGGATAGTGGAAGGTGTCCCTGTCCATGGCAGGGGGTAGAACTGGATCGGCTTTAAGGTCCCTCCCAACCCAACCCATTCCAAGGCTCTGTGATTCTGTGGTTCAATGTAAAGGAAAAATTAAAGACTGACCAGAGGTGTCCTGAATTGTCCTCTTAAAAGCAGCACAACCTCTTCCCAGCCAGTTTAACAGGCACTGGTTCCAGTCCCAAGCAATGTGGGTGTGTGGGTCATCTCCTGGGACTTCAACCTGCTGGCCATGGGATGCCCAGGAATGGGCTCTCACCATACCTTATGAGAATACAGGCACTTCCAGAAACCTCCCTTCCATCCAGAGCAGGTTTGTAAAGTAGGCGGGGAAACCCACCCATCTCATTTCATCACCTACAGAGAAATGATGCTTCTGGGTGCTTTAAATACAGGAATATCAACTTATTTGATGACTATTTTTCTCATGTTTTGCTTTAGCTGGGCATGGATTCTTATCCAGGGATAAGAATTCAAATATGTTAATCATTTTTTTATTCAAAAATTTTGTTTAATTGATTACTAATATAAGCAAGTTATTGAAAGTAGCAAAATAATATTATGAGACTACAAAAGTACTTGGTAACCTGTTTGGTAATTTAAAAAAATATGATATTTAAGAAAAATAAAGAACATGACTTCTACCAAAATCTTCAAGAAAGATCATGACTTACCCGAAATACTCTAAATTAACATTAGTGCTGTTCTACCTTTCTCCTGGTTACCCAGAGATTTTAAGCATCCTCTTACACTATTTCTTGCAAGATCTTTTTGTTCCTTAAAATCTTAAAATAAAATGTCTTTTTTTCCAGTGTTTGATAGAGCTTTTTCTCACAGGACCTTCTGCACAGGAATCCTGTACAGAGACAAAGAGCCACATACTGAAAACCACTGCTGTGTTTAACTGAAGCTGTCGGCGCTTTTTAAAACCCATCAGAAACGGGACTGAATTCTAAGGAACATACACTCATCTCGTGATCATTTTTCAGCTGGAGATTGAATCAGCCAGCTGACTGTACAAATGAAGATTTTCTTTAGAGAAGAGAAAGGTTACAGTTAAAGCACAAAGTTCTCAGAATCTAAAAGATGCCAAAGGAAAGGCTGCCCTCTGCTCAGGAAAAGTGAACTGTTATGACTGAACTTGCCTATGACGGCAAATCTGAATAACACACTCCGAACTGAACGTTCATCCCAAATATTTTAAGTTTGGCAATATTCTAAGGAAGAGAGAACAATGACAGTAAGAGGCAACCAGGCTCTCCCACAATTAACTTCCCTGGTTTTACTACTCTCATTTCAGTTGCAGAAAGTCAATACCTTTACAATTATCTAACTTTAGGATATGTGTTAATCTTTATGTTACATACTGTATTTCTACCCCAGCACATTCCTTCTCTGGGGAAAAAAAAAAGAAAAAAGGATTATCAGTCATTTCCTGTGGGCTGGAAAGAAATCCAGCTTGAAAGGCTCACAAGAGCAATTTAATATTGGAGCAACTGCACTGTCCGTTCTCTGTATTCATTGCTCATCAGCTGAGTGAAGATCACTTGTGTACAAGGGCATCTGCTTTTCACAGGTGGGTCTGACAAGCCCAAATCATTCAATTTCTTGCAGAGTTACAAAGAAAACTGCAGCTGAGGGGAAAAAAAATCCCACACAACCAAACCTCTTTCTTCACCTGAACACATCCAAATTAACTTTCAAGCAATTTAACAAGCATGGGGTCAGCCTTTCCCCTCAGCTATTATTTATTGTACACATTGATGATGTTCTGACTACAAATTTATTTTAATTAACAATTTGTGACAATAGCATTGGGCATTACCTGATTTTATTGTTAACTGGGTTTCTTCCTCAAAAAATGAACTTCAGCCTCCAGACACTTTAACCTTAACAAGATTTCATACATTAGAGTTCTTGGAATAGACCACTTCCTTAAAAATACATGAGGATCAAGTTTTAGAAGATTTTCATTTCGTTTCTGATCTTGCAATTTATTCTGAGGTATAGTCCTAAAGAGATACATGTATTACTAGATGTAGATACATCAGAGGTAGCAGTAATAACTCACTGTTTTCTTCAAAAGAACAACCACGTCTTAACCAGACTGATATTTCTTCTTTCTCTCCATTTTTAAAAAGCAGATTCTTACGATGAGCTATTTGTGTTTTATGGACACACAAATCTCAGCTTCTTAACACCACTGGCACTAACTAAAGACATAAACCAAGACAAAAATCAGCAAAATGGTTACATTTCCTCAATGGAAGTCATCCCTCTAGATAACGATTTAAGGCCTCAGAACTCCTGACCCCCAAGTACCTTTTCATCAGATACACAGCCCCAAACTGGTGTCCCCAGGTGCTGCAGAGCTAAATGGGCTTCACAGCCGATAAACACAAGTTGGTTTGGATGAAGCTGTGAGAGGAATCAAATCACAGATTCCAAGGGCCCTTAGAGAAACTGTGTTGTGGCAACTCTCACACACCAGTGACCCGCCACTACTGACATTTCAGGTCATCTCAACTGCCTCAGAGCTGACATAAAAGATATACAACCCCTGAAGTTAAAAGGTCTGCCACATACAGGGCTCTGCCCTCAGACACAGGCAATCCAAACCACTTTACATATTTACACACATGTATGCATGAAAACACAGGTTTCCTATGCAAAACAAAATGTTATCATTCTCTGCCAGGATTCCTGGGCAGCTTTTTCATGTGCTTGATGTAATTCACAGTTGGGCCATGCAGGCTCCAGATCAGCACGATGGATTCCTCAGCCAAATGGTAATTTACAGTAGTCATTTCCAGAAATAGGACACTGATGTAATGGTTACACAAGTCTTTGCCCGTGTTCATTAATACCTCTGGTGTTCTGGGTGCACAGTGTGGTACTCGTGTCCAGCTATCGTTCTTATATACAGCATTTGGAGTGATAGCAAAGAGAGAAAATAGGCATGCTTGGCCTTTATCGCAGAGGCACAGATGATGGGAGGATAGGGGATAAGCAATAAATAAATAAACAAATGAATCTGCATGCTGTTGATTCCCCCACACTTATTACTGTGCATTCTACCACAAATATTCTCTTTGATGCTCACAAGAAAGATGAGCTACAAAGGCTGCAAGAACGCTCATGCCTATTACTGTCTTAATTATAAACTTGTCTATCTATAAACAAATGAAAAATAATTGTTTGTAGGCCCAGGCCAAATTCCTAAGGCTATAAAGTGAGCATTCCATTATTTGTCATTTGTCATAAGCAGCATTTTATATTGCCCCGAATGTGAACACCTGCAACATTAACAACTGTGCCCGACACACATTTAGAAAACAAGGTTTCTGGAATGTGTTTCAGTTGTATATATGTGACCTGAAACAAGCCAGAGAAAAAAAGTCATGTGTAAGAGAACATACTGATAGCCTCTGGAAAATGCTCTTTATATAAAATCCTATGACTACGGTCATGGAGAAGGGATCCTGATGACACCCCAGCTGCCTGTACTACATTGACGGAGAAATAAGGAAATACACTGGAAGAGTTTAATTCACCAAATGTAAGATAATGGACCCCACTACAGAACACAAACCAAAAGCACCAAGGACAAGCAATGCATAAACTGTACACAGTGCAAATATTGCAGCTATTTCTCAGGAGCTAAGAAAGACAAAATACATTGCCCTACTCAGTGGTTCCTACTTTCCCTGCTTACACTAACGCTTATTTTTCATAGTTAAACACTTCCGTACTTTGACACATTTTTTCAAAAAAATAAAGAAAACATAATACATCCTTTTCATTTTTTAATACTTAGCAATTTCTTTATATATGCATATATACATTTATATATATTTAATGCTGGCAGTAAACTTGGGCTTATTGTTCTTTTTGCTTTGATTATTTAAACAAACATGCATTGAAATTTTCTAACAATGCCATTGCTCCTATAGACAGGGGTCAATGCACAAACAGGATCCTCTCTGCCCTAGAATTAAACTTTTATGCTTTGTACCAGCTTTTACTTTGCAACTAAGTTGTTTGTTCTTTTTTTTTTAATCCTACCTTAAGTTTCAGAAGACCTGCAGGAGTCCTGCAGACAGTGGGATGGAAAACTTCCACTTGGCGACTTTCATCACGCATTTTGAATGACAGTTCAGATGAATAAGAGCTTTTCCAGCGTTAAAATAATTTCTGCTGTAAATTTCACACTCCTGACAGCTTGACTACATCCAGGTCGATATGCTGCAAAAATAATAAAAATAACAATTTTCACCACCCAGAAACAGGCAAACATGTATCAACTGAAGCAGTAAATGTCTGTAAGGGTTTTCTTTTCTCTGCTTTTGTAACTCTGGGGCAGGATATCAGTATTAGCTGTAAAAGAAAGGCTGCCTGCACACTGCATTTAGATTTTGAACACACCAAGAGGTACACAGACCAGTGAGAGTACAGAATTCAGAGTTTTGCAAAAACATCCTTTTTTTTAAACCGGGTCCTATGTTGGAGTTGTAGGCAGGGAAAAACAAGATATTTTTTGTGCACACATTTTTAGTTTGCAAGGGCAGTGATTCTCAAACAAACCCCCAGACAATGATTTTGTTCTTTTTGTGTCCTCAGTCCGCTGCTCGATGCTTCTCTCTCTCAATCCATGAGCTTCACGATGGCACTGCATGAAGTGGTGCTCTTTGTCGGGACACTGCACTGTGCTTCCAGGAAAAGAAGCAGCTCTCCAACTGCTCCTATACAGGCTGTGGAAGCAGAGCAGTTGCCTGCATTGGGCAATGGGACAGGAGCAGTGCTGTGAGCTGCACACTGCACACATTTCAGCACTGCGGGAAGGACCTGCACCTGCTCTTTGACTTACATGTCACATAGCCTGTAAAATAACAGCAAACCTGACCCCGCGAATTGTCCGGTATAGGGGTGACATCACGGCCTCTCAAGCATCTTGTGGAGTATTTATCACCAAGTTTTACTGGCAGGCAGAGTAACCATGGTACAGGCAGAGGTGGCACCTCACTTGGTAACTGCACGGGCTGTGAACTCACACCGGAGACTTCCTAAGGACAACTGTGTCCTGTGTCCAGGAAGCCAGAGATGGAATCGACATTGCAAGCTTACATCTAAGATAAAACTCATCAGTGGCTGCAGAAGTATTGCTGTCTCTCAGCAGCCAATGGCCTCCTCCACACAGCTCAGGTCAGCACAAGCCCATCCTGCAGCCGGTGCTCTGCAAGGGACCTGTTGCGGATGTGCCAGCCTGGCCCTGGGTGAGCCACACCTCACAGAGGCAGGAATTCCTCCTGCCCTGCTCACACAATGCTTGCAGGCACCCCGAAGACTCCTTCAGCAGTATTTGAGCAGCTTGACAATTGCATCTTTAGTGGCTATTCCAGTGCAAGTTTTACCTGTAAAAATGCTTGTCCCAGACTGGATAGATATGTAAATAACCCCGCTCCATATCTTTAAAAAAATTAAATGTATTTTTGTATTTATATTTAATAAAACATATGAAATACCAAATGTAACTGTACCCATGTACAATACACAAACTCACAACCTTCTATAGCAAAACATATGCTGTTAGACTCGGCAAGCAATTTCTATAGGGGTAGCGTGATTAATTTCAATCCATACTTCTAAACACGTGTCTCAGAACATTAATGTATACTTTAATTACTGTGCCAAGCAGATGAGCACATAATAGCTATCATTTCAGAACGTTACAGACGTGGTTCACTATTTGAAAAAACCCCTCTTAGATGAACATTTGCTTTACAAAAGCAGCAGATTCTTGATCTTACCAATGTTGCTTAAATTTAAAATCAAATCACAATTTCATGATACTCAGTATTGTTCTTAAAGCCTTGGGTTCTGCAGTTATGCAATTACATGACACCTAACAATTTTTAAGACTAAGTATATCTCTAACCCTCGTGTTTTATGCTTAAAACCTGTATCACAGCAGCTCAAAAACCACTCTACAAAGAAACTCTACAGTGCTTTAACATCTTCTAGCATTTAAACTATGACATGATTTTTGAATCCAAGCTAATATTTTTCTGAATTAATACCTGAAATTAGTAACACCACACTATTAACCCAGGAATATGCTGTGAAGGCCAAGGCCAGCCAACAGCATCAGCTCCTGGCACTGCTTCCAGCTGATGGTTAGCAAAAATACCCACACCCCTTAAGGGGGCCTGGGCAAGAGCAATACAACTCACAGGCAGCCACCCAGCCCGCCCTGGTGCCAACATCCCATGGGACAGCACAGGTCAGCCCCAGCACTGTCCTGAGAGGCTCCTGTGCCGCTCCTCAGCCTGCTGAGCATTACTGCAGTGTAGGCAGAATGAGAAGGACCCCCACGATGGCCATCAGCCCTGTGAGAAGGGGCTAACAGGCCTGAGGAAGCTTTAGTGACAGCCTCTCCACATCCAAGGGGAGGCCAGGAGAAGCCAGAGCCAGGTTATTCACAGTGGGATATGGTGGGAGAACAAGGGACAATAGACAGAATTTGAAATATGAAAGGTTCAGGTTAGAAATAATGGAAAATCTTTCTGCTGTGAAGTCAGTCAAGCAGTGGAAGAGGCTGCAACAGAGAGGATGCGCAGTCTCCATGCTTGGAGGCTTTCATGACCCAACTGAATGAAACCTTGAGCCACCTGGTCTCAGAGCTGGCCAAGCTTTGAGCAGGAGGCTGGACTAGATGCCTCCAAATATCCTTCCACTCTGAAGGATGTGCCTATGACTGCCCTGTGCTGCTGACAATTGCTGCCTAACTGGAATGTTCTCATCTGTTCTCAAAAGATTTTATTTGCTCTGTTCACTTCTTAGAGACCCTTACTCTTCACACCCTTCATGCCGTGGAAAAGTGTCTTATCTGACACCAGTGGGATTTTTTTCCCTCTAAGAGCCAACAGCTTCAGACAATTGAACCCCAAAGTATTTTAGCAAATACTCTACAGTTCATGGATTGGTTTTGGACTTAATCGTTCCTACACAATGAGTAGCAACACACACACAGCATTTAACATGCACAACAGAGGAGTGAAATACCTGTAAAAAAAATTTTCCTCATCATGAACAAAATCCAATTTAGTTTAGGACATTTTTCCCTTATCTTTTAAAACACACAACCCCATATCTCATTGACACTTTCTGCGCCTTAATTATACCTCCCCGGACAGGGGGGATTTTCCAGAGTCCTTGCCTAGAATCCAGGAGATGAACGGGACTTTCCACGCTTCTTGCTTTCAGATAGCTGTTTATTAGGTCTTATCAGAGAAACAGAGTCACTGATGTGACCCAGGCACAGCACAGAGCAGAGAATGTGAGAGAAGAGCCAAATTATCAAGATTACACAGTCTTTTAAAGGTAAATTACCCAATGAAAACCCAAAATGAAAGATATTTTTACTTTTCCACCAATGTTCACTAAATCACCTTGTCGAGTAAAGAGGAACTGCAGAACTTTTCACCCAATCATCTCAATCCACCTCCACCACAGAACATGGAGTAATAGAAGAAGAAAAAGAAGGTCTGGAGAACAACAACAATCCTCCATTTTGAAGTTTTTGCTTTCTACCTATTTACTATATTAACAAACCAAACACCTCTAAATTTTCCACCCTGTGACGATCTTACATAATATTCTATAACCTAGTTCACACCAGTGTAGATTCTACTTCTTCCCAGAGGGTAGGCAATTTTCTCCACGGACGAAGGTCAAAGACAGTGTTGTCCAGGGAGGTAGAACCCTTCAAAACAGGCAGAGAAATATTCCCTCACTCTGGACTCCCACATCTCACCTTGACATATCCTTTCTCACTGGGGTCAAAACAGCTGCTGAAACTGTTGGTATAAATGTATCTCCATTACTTTCCTCCCACATATGTTCTACATTTTCAGCTCCCAAAGCATACTGAAGAGATCAGGAACAGCCCTACGGCACCTTCCATGCAGAACAGAAACCCAGAGCTCACTGGCAGCCTGGCCCACGAAGCAGATTTCCACACATGGACCTGGAATGCTGAGCATAACACCACCAATACAACCATACACAAGGGAACTAGGAAGCAGCAGTGTTGAGCTACCTAGAACCCAAACTATCTGTCATTTGAAAATGCTCCTTAGGCTCTTACATGAGATCCTGGGGACATTTTGGTACACAGACTTTACTGCTCAAGTCTAAATATAGGACAGAGGGAACTCACTGAAAAAAGTCTTACAAGTAGCACAAAATAAACAGCTGTAACAGGTGACCCCAAAGCAACTCTCACACACAGCACAAACCTACCATACTCATATTAGAAGACCATCTTCCTAAAACAACTGCTTTAGTTCCTGGAATGCTTCTGCTTAATTTGTCTTGCCCAACTGGGCCCTAACTCCATTTTGCCAATGTGTGTAATTTCTCCTTAGAAAATATCAAATGGACAAATCAGGTTCCAGCCTCTGGAACCAAGATATTACTGAGCTCCATAAGCTGTTAAAGGGGTTCCAAAGTATGGCAAACAAATCCCTCAAGGCTCACTTAGAAAAAAATACAAAAACACAGGTCTAAGCTTGCCAGACTGTCTGCCTCTCACATTCACAGAAACCCGCCTCAGAAGAAAAAAAAAATCTTTATTATGTATGAGGTACAGACCATCTGCGATGGGCTCTGAGAGCCAACTTAAAAGTGGGGGGGAGGAGAGTGTTCCCAACTGCATTCACAGTCAATGAAGAGCTTGAGACTCAGCAGCTGTCTGTGAGCAGGGAAGAGGTGGTGGGTCAGGATGAATGAGGCTGCACAAGACCTGCCAGGGTCAAGGATGGAAAGGCACATTGTTACACACAAACTGTGTGTAGAGGCCTATGGAGAACAGCAGCAAGAACCAAGTTAACCTAGTGGAGACAGTAAGATCATCCCATAAATAAGGTATTCTAGGAGTGCTGTTTCCCTGTCACTGCAGAAAAGTAAGGGATGATAACATTATTCCTGCGGTTGTAATACAGACCACTAAACGCCTCATGACATGGGAAGGGAGAATGGCAACAGTAGTAAACTGGTAGTAGCAAAGAATATGGGAAGGCTTTATTTTTTACCCTTTCTTTTAGAGAATTATACACATCTTTCCATATTAGTCCTCAAAATTTTCATAGTTCTTTTGACACCTCTTTTCACTACTCCACTACACATATCTGTATTAGCCATTTACTGTTATGCATACCATACAGCTCAATAATGTTTCATTTCTGAAAAGGAAAAAATAACTTTGTTTTTTAATTTTAACCACTGAAACCTGAGTTACATTTAACCCTCCCTGCCCAAAAAACCCCAAATCCCATGAGAACATTTTCTAACATCTAGCAGATTGCTATGCCTTTGTGTGTTTGCAGCTCAACAAACAGGAGAGTTCCTTTGGCTGTAAATGAACTGTGACCAGGTAAATATGAGTAAACCTTTAAGTGACTGTTGCTGATTCTGTCAGGAAGCAAATCTATCTACATATCTACTCAAGCCAAAATCATCACAAGTATTTGTCCTGTTACGTAAAATTTTGCTGGCTTTTTAAAAACTAAAAATTAAATCCTTCATTCCCTGATATCCCTGGGTAAAACTCAGCTCACGCCTGTGGGGCCAGGTTGTCACCTGGAATGTGAGTGTGTGTATGGGCTGATCCTGTAAATACTTACCAGTGGTGGAAGGGGCACTGGCGAATCTCGCTGTCACGCACCGAAGTCCCTTTTCCCAGTGGTCTGCTCCACCTGGCTGCTGAAGATGAGGGCTCTCCACGCTGAATCCATGGGCTCAGACCTCGGGTGTGCTGCAGCAGCCCCACAGCGAGCGATGCCCTTCCAAGGGCCAGAGCTGGACCTGTGGGTTTGCAAAAAGGCAGCTCAGGTATGGGTTCTGTTGAGGAAGCACTAATCCCCAGGGAAAGGGTAGGGTAGGGAGTTTGGGGCAGTAGCAACCCAAAGCAGCTTCCAGGAAGCTTGCCAGAGGTTGTCTGCCAGTGCCCCAGCTTTGCTCCTGCACGGAGCCCGCGCGCACCGAGGCCTCCAGCGACATCTGCGCCTGCACAGGAGGCTGAGGCCTGGTTAAAACAGGCACTTTCCAAATGGGCACAAGGACACCATTTTCACTTTGCTCAAGCACTACAAAGACCAGGAGAAACAGTGCAGGAGTGTTGTGCTTAAATTTGCTCATTTATTTAAAATAAGATCAATTTTGCATACATGTGCTAATATCTGTAGAAAATGTACTGGCTGTGTCCCTGCAAGTCCAAACTGGTCTGCATACACTAAGCATCAATTCAGATGAGCCCTTGCTATGAAAATGCCTTTTTACCCACCTATCTAGGAATCTGGTTATGCCTAAGCAGGGAATTTTAAGTTGTTTCCCAGACTGTTCCTGAATCCAACTGCAACCTGTTTATTTTGACCTCAGTTCTTAGAAACTGTTGATGCCACGGTAGAAATATGCTGTGTGTTCCAACAGGCAACAAACAGTCCTAATGAGAGCACACTCCATCTGTGCTGCCAGCGCACACAGCCTCAGCCTATAGCTTGGATACGCTGGAGCTGAGCACGCAAGGACGAGCTCGTGCTGCAAGGGACGTCCTGGCACGGCAGAGCTCCCCGAAACAGGCCTCTGGGAGAGTCCTGAGGCAGCCAGGGTAGGCACCAGCAGCACTTGAGCTCTCCCCTCTCTGTTCCGAGTTTGCGGAGTACAAGCTTTTAGGTTTTTTAAATGTTTCAAAACTACAAAGAAAAGAAAGCTGACTTAAAAACTGCCCAGTGCTCTCAAAAGGTAGGAGTTAAAGCGTGCAGAACATATGGCACTATTTACAGCCGGCTTGCACACTGAATTCAAGGGAATTTTCCATCAACCTCGTACTCTGCAGAAGGTACATTACAGAAATATGCATGTGGGGATCCTTTAATTTCTCTTGCATCTTCTCTTACAAGATGCAGCTGGGGAGCAACACCCACTGGTATTGGTAGCATGAAACGGCGATCCTTTCCTGTTACTGAGGTCTGGTACAAATTACCATGGATTTAGAGGCACTATATAAAAGACAGTGCTGATTTGTTTCTAAATTTGTATCTTGATTAAACTGTCAGGCTATAGAACAAATGCAGAGCTCACCTGACTTTAAAATCCTACAACAATAAATTATCCAAGAAGTGCAGTGCAAATTGAAAATGCTTATAAATGGATCAATACTATGCTTTTTGTTTAGATTTTACATCTCAGTCATGCCAAATCAAAGGGAATAGAAGCAGCATTTTATATTCAAACTGTAAACTCAGTGTGTTCCAAATAAAACTGTATGTGAGGAGAGACTGTGAAGCAGGATTTTAAAAACCACCAAGCTGGCCAACAGAATAACAACTGAATTATTATTTTCAAAATTATTTTTAACTGTGTTGTGGTAGACGAAAAAGAAAATACAAAAGGGCTAGAATTCCTATTCTCAGGAACATGCATGCAAGCTTTCATAGGTCAGATCAGTGTTTTTCAGCATTTACCCCTGTAAATAGAGAAGAACTTGGTCTCATCTGTTAAAGCGAAGTCATTTACTCCAGAATAGCTTCAATGATACTTAATATATTTTAACTATCCAGAATTTCAACATCTAGGATTAGTGCTGTAAACATACATAGGCATTGCGGTCTAATGAAAGAAAAAGTCAACATAAATATAGTGCAGCAAAAGTGAGATCAGCCATGCAGGACTTCCAAAAAGTAGCTTAGGAATTAAACTACTATTATTAAAGCTACTGTTATTGAACTACGGCTGTTAGAACTTTCACAGTTTATTGAACCATTCTGCATAATGCAAACATCATAAAACAGAATAGATCAGTTTTCCATCATGATTACAAGCCACTGCTGTTCCTAAAGCTTCTGCTTTTTTAACCCACGTTCTTGTATGTTCGAACACAATTTTTCTACTTGCTTTTACATGATATTCATGTAAGAAAAGAGCTATTCTAAATTAATTAATCAACACACACCCTTCCAGAGAGAGAATATATAATAAAAGTATTACATAGTGAAGTTCAGGCATATTTTTATACTCTCAAAAGAGATCAAATTGATCCTCCCCTCTCCCCAGTTTCAAATGTGGAACTTGGCTGCTATGGGTTCTTTCCCACACAAATCAAGCCCTAGCTCTTTTGAATTGAAACAATATGGGATGATTATTGTGGGAAATTTTTTACTGTTACTGTAATTTAAAACTTTCTGTACCCAATTTTGCATTTTCTATAAATCAAAAACCCATTTCACTTAGGGCTACAATTAAACAGAGGAAATCAAAGACTAACTTCTAAGCAAGTCTTACTATTAATCATAGGATGAACTAGTAGTACAACTACTTTTACTGCAGCTCCTTTCTGCCTGAGAACTACATTTTCATCTGAAGCTTCAGCTCTTTAGAGGAGACTGTGCCACAGATGAGACAAATTAAACAGAGGTACAGCAAACGGGAGAGTACCACGTGCTGTTGAAGATGAGCCTGCCCAGCATTCCAGCACCAGCACAGGGCTGCTGCAAAGACAACTACTTGGGGTCTGACGCTGCCATTCCAGAAGCTACCACGCTTCTTCGTTCACCAGGAGCAGCCATGGAGTCACGTCTGTTGCTTTACATATCTGAACTGAAATCAGCATCTTTCTCCTTTTAAAAGAAAAATTTACAAAAGCAGTGGATTTCAACACCAAAGTTTGTATTGAAAACAGGACACACAAATGCAAAATTCAAATCGGAGTGCAAAACGAAACCGCGTGGAATATGGAAACGTAGGTCTTCTGTTTTTTCAAACTGGAAATCAAATGATGTATTTTCATTTTTCTAAAAAGAAAAAAATGCATCTTGATTGCTAGACAAAATAAAATACGAATTTTCAAATCAACAGAAACATGTTTCCCCCAGCTGTCTTTATTTTTTTTCTCTGTCTCTGTTTCTCAAAGAAAAATTTTTATGTCATTTCTTTTGTTCATATATTTTAGGGAGAGGTTTAATGTCTCACGGTGTAAGTCTTTGCAAAACTCCTACAGAGGTACAAGTCATACAAGTCACCGCATTATTTTCAGCAGTACATCTACAGTAAGAATAAGTGATACTAGTAACTTATTCATAAAATACATGCTCATAACAAAAATTGGCTTCCAGTTAAATAGTCTGCAATGTGTATATTCCATGCTAAAGAGGAGCCTTTTACCGATTGTAAAGTAAAATTGAAATGTAACTCGTAAAAAATTCCACTTTTTAAAAACATACACAAAGAAAACAGCTGTGAGGAATTTGAGGAGTTACTGGAAGGGCTTCTTCCATAAACAAAACAAAACCTTCCCAACACTGACTTACTACTCTAATAATGTGATTCAACAAAACATGAATGGAAAAGGTTTCACCTCTGAGCAGACTAGATTTCAAAAGTAAATGACTTAATGAGGCTATAGATTTAAACATTGTTTTACCATTGATTTTCTTCCTAACTAAGATCTCTCGTGTACTTGCAACTCTCATTATCTCTGACAATGAACTCCTGGAGCAATTGACACATCTGTTTCTCGAGAAGTGCACTGAAACCATGTCAGTCTGGCTGTGCCAGTAGGAGCTCCCAGGCCTTTGTTTCAGGCTGGTGAAACCTGCTCATCCCTTTGAGCACACTTTTCACCGAGGAGAACAGGGAGCTTCCTTTGCCTTCCTCCAATCTGTGTATCAGTCAAAGGCAGGCACTGACCACACACGAGGTGCATGAGCAAAACAATGCCTGCAAACTCAGCTTTGTCTACCAGGAATGCTGGAAAAACTGGATGTCAATTGACCTAAAAGGTAAAGAAAGAAAGAGTGGGGAAAACCCAAAAAATCACAGAAGTTTGGAAGCCTCATGCAAAGAGCATGAAAAAACCCGGAGCACTCACTTCACGTAGATGGCTACAAACCCTGCCCAGCTCCACAGTCCAGACTGAAACATCTGCACCTCCTCTTTTTCTGTTCAGGTTTATCATATTAATTTCTCCCATTTGATCTCAACTGATACTACAAACGAGGGAGGGGAACCGCCTGCCCCGGCCAGCTTACACTCCCATGGTGCTCAGGATATCCATATGCAGCTGGGCCTGGAAGTGGCAATTAGAGTCCAGGACCACCAGTTACCAAAAGCACTCCTGAGCCAGCTGGAGACACCAAAATAAACACCAGCACCACAACTTAGGGGCCCGGCAGCATTCACCTGAAGATTTTCAGAGCCATTAATAATCAGACTATAAAGCTGCCAAACTGGGCAGAGGAATACTAGGAAACATTTCAGAGAAGTCTGCCTGCAGGACTCCTGTATTCCTACTTTTGGTTCAAAGCACTGGTTTGCCACTCAGCACCAAGCAGCTGCCAATGAGGGGAGAGGGGATGCACTGGAGAGGTGGAGAGGACATGGAGACAGGACACAGAGAGTCCCAGTCTGGGACTACGTGCGGGTGCATGGGTCAGGCCTATGCATAAGCACCTGCAGGATTTGGTTTTCACAGGCACACTTACTAAAAATGGAGGGGAAACTAAACCCAAACAGCTTTTCCAGTGTTCCTGGAACACCCTGGCCTGCTGGAGCCGTCCACATGGTGGAACCAGTGTGGCTCGTGCGCTCAGTTGCTCCTTGTTGAGCACCCCATGTATGTCCGGGGCACTCCAGGGTGGCTGTGCCCTTGGGGAATGGACATTGGACACAGAGTGACCTGGACATCTGCTGCTCCAGCCACTGCAGTGCCACAGTGCCAGTGTGGACAAACCTGCCTCCTGGCTCCCAGAAACCAAGCTCCTAGTGCAAACAGAGGAGAGGCTGCTGCAAAAAGAAAGAAATCCTAAACTCAATTACACTTAGGCAAGCAGTAGGATAAAAAGAATAGAATTGTCAGAGAGAAAAAAAAAACCAAAAGAGCCAGCAAATAAAACATGGAAAATATGCTTGTGTCTTTATTTTTAAAAGTTGCCTCCCAGCTTTCTGTTCTGCAGAGAGCACATAAAATGTTATGATTTGTAAGTTTTAGTTTTCATGGTCATTGTTTAGTATTCTGTAAAGGTTTGGGGGGGTTGTTTTGTTTTTTGGATTTTTTCATACAATGATCTAACTAACTTCCCCATATAATCTTAAGATGCTATCAACATACTGGATTTTAATTACTTGCACAGCAGAATCCTAAATTGGAAGAACAAGAGATCAGGCAATTTCACAGCATCTTTCTCCCAAGCTGTTCTGATCAAACTTGGGACTTTGACTTGGGGTATACTGATGCAGATGCTGAGTGGGTGTGTCTATCCTATTATTTATCAATGCATAAAACAGAGTGATTAATTTACAAGATGGTGGTGATGAAAGAAACTTCATGGCAAGCAACACATACCCTTTCCACTTTGGTAAGGAATACTACCAAATTTTGGGAGGCAAGGTGTCTCAATTCTATGAGAAAGCCTCCATTCAAAGGTAGTCAAGGCCTAGAACAGCAGCTACATCCCAGATCTAGAGCACAAGATGCCCCTTGCGTAAGGTAGTGCTGGACCCCTCAAATTCTGCATTCCAAGCAACTCTCCCTTCCTAGATCAGTGTTCTGTGCTGTGTGTTTGCTGTACACGGTTTATTCAGACATCAGCTGTTTCTCACAGCAGAAATCTCATGGGCAACACCAGATTTATCTTCAGCTTACAAGGGGAGGTGCTGAGGCACGGGAGGAGGAAGAAATTTTAAGAGGCTCTTACTCTTACATCCAAGGCTGAGTGAAAAATAATCTCCCAACTTCTCACTCACTTTTCCAGACAAGGGCACCACAATTCCCACATCCCACTTCATCGAGGCCTAATTTCTGGACAATAGCATGCCTAGAAGCATATTTTACAAATTATAGACTATTAAAAGAAAAGATAGAAGAATGACTAAATAAACTCTGTGATCAAAATAATCTGCAGTCCCAGAAGTGTTAACTCCAGTGATTTTGATCTCACAATACAAATTATTCTTTGTACCCATTATTTCTTCCAGTAGCTCCTACAGTAGTAGCTCACGGAACACAACAGACAAAAAAAAGCTGGGGGCTGTCTGAAGTGGTTTGAGTGAGACTTAAACTCTGTGTAGGCCTTGAACGAGTCATCAGCAAGAAGATGAAATTCACTCTGTGAAGAATGGCTTTATTTTTTTTAATTGCCATTACAAGCAATACCCACCCGATAGCCACTGCTCACCTGTGGAAACCTTTTTGTCCTGAGTGCTCTACAGAAATGCTCATACAGAGCCGGAACAGAGGCTGCAAGTGCACTGGCAAAGTGATTTTTCAGCTTGATCTCTTGGTGTTAATTGAATTGTGAGACTTTTCTATTTGTTCTTCCACTACTTGCAACCTTAAAACTAATATACACAGTTAAGGCGTAGGCCTAGTTTTTCACAGATTAACGTTCAGGAGAACTTGTTAGCACTTCCTGCTGATCCTTCAATGGCTCTTCAATTTAGTTTTAGGTTAGATTTTATCTCAGGAGGAACATACTGATGACAAGAAAAGTTACAAAATTCAGGGACTGGATATAGGCACATTCACCCCCCTTTTCCAGGTGAAATCCAACCCACCACCAGGCCTACGTGGACTCTTTGGTGTATTCAGCTCAGCAGGCATCAAAAGTTAAAAGGCTTGCAGCAATTATTTCAACAATAATGGAATTGTAGTGCTTCTGTGTCCAGGCAAGAACCTTATATGGGTGCAAACCAGCCATATCCAACTGACAGTGTAAAGAAATCTATTTTGGGAAGAGAATTATGCTCATACTTTAAGTTCCTTCCAACTTGATAAAACTGATTGCAAGATATGGCCCACAGTGCCACCGACCAAAGGGACCTGCACCAGCAAGGACACACAAACATGTACAGTACCTTCTGCAAACATGAAGGTCTCCTTAGGAAACTACAATTATTCTGCGTTCACTCCTGACTTCCACTCTGGCCCGCTCCTTACAACAGGTACAACCACCTTCCAGTTGGCTTTCCTGTCCCAAATCAGCCCTCTTCTTGAGACTCCAAGCCACCTTGTTCCCAGCTGGCTGCACATGCAGCCATGTGCTATTCCTTAATAGATTTTAATTAAATAATTAAATAGAAATCCTAATCTTCTCTTAAGCAACACTGTTGAGTTTTGATTCCTGAAAGCATTCTGGGGAAAACAAAACGCAAGCATCAGACAGATACCATTTTTATGCTGTTAAATACCACCCCCAAAATCATTTTTTGCTATAGAGAAGTAATCACTACTCTTAAGTGAAGTGCTACATAGCATCTTAAATGTATATATGTGAATATTATACATGCAACTTCACTTTTATTTACACCAAATAGGAGCACACTCATACAGAAAATACTCAGATCTCATATGTGAGACATACATATAGTAGAGTAGGTTATACTTTAAATGAAATAATTTTATAGAGACATTCAGAAGGTACCAATAAGACAGTAGAAATAATTGTTTTAGTATAATTTAAAATGTAAATGTCACGTAATATGTAATTTAAATGTAAATCTGCACCTTAAACCTTCAATCCATCAATGTAAATCTCCATTTAAGAAACAAAATTTCCACGTGATCATGTTAATTCCTCCTTCTATAATAATTACAGAATGAGAAACATATAACCTTCAATTAAAAACTGGTAACTAGCTATCTTCATAACAGATCAAGTTGAAAAACTGTTTTTATAAAATGGTTACTAATAAAAATAAATTTTCAAATGTTATTTATTTATTCCCATAAGAACTAAGCAATCAAAAAAACCCTGTATGTCACACTGCATTAAAACCAAAACTAAACCTCATGATGAACCCCTGCAGCAAAATTATTTATGTCCTTCAGGCCTGTAACAGAGTTTCCATCCATTCTGGGATAATGTGATCAATTCCTTCCATGCACCCTGCAATTCATAAATGCGTGCTGGAGTAGGAAGAATACTGATGCTATGTCCCTTAAAACCAGAAAGCAGGACTCTGACACTCCTTGGGTTAAAGTGGATAAAGCAAGAAGGTACAAAAGCTCACTGCCCATGTCCGAAGGTCGTGCAGAATGTAGTGTTCTTTAAATGCACTTTTAAGAGTCATTTGAGTTCAGGCTTCCTGCATCAAGTTTTTAAATTAGTGTTATTTGGGTTTGAGAGTACAATCCAAAACCCTCTGATATCTGTGGGAGACTTTCCACTGACTCAGGACTGGATATACTATTTTGTTTCCTATAGACAAATTAGACAATACATCTTATCTGCCAAAGGTAACAAAACTATCATGAGAAATCTCCTTTCTTAAAAAAAAAAAAAAAAAAATCTGCAACCAGTGAGAAAAATAAATATATACATAAAAAAAGAAGAAAATAAAGAATGATTTATCAAAGAGGAAAATCTTTTGAAAATAATACTTGCTGTATATACAAATGTAGAAGTAAATATACCAGAGCTCTTTGTGTTTGGGTAGCAAAACAAATACAGCGATCAAAATCTCTCAGATGCAACAAAACAGCCTTCCTAGCCTTTTGCAGACTGCATTCCAATAAAAAGCAAGAGCAGCTCTGAAAAGACTTCCAATGCAATAAAAGTCCATGTCAAAGCTTTGTGTTCACCAACACAGAACTGCCTGAACTGAAACAACTGTCCATCTGAGACACTGTCAATATTTGTAGCTGCTTTATGGTTATTACATCCTGCAGATGAAAATGCAAATGAACTCTCCCACAGAACAACCCCTCCTCGATCACCTATGCTACTGCGATTCCATGAGACCAGTTACTGTGAGCAATGCTTTAGAAATAAGAACGTAACTTGTGTCAAAAAAAGAGTATTTGGTGATCACTTTTACAGGTCACTCAAAGTGACTCCTCTCTCTGAGGAATTAACTCCAGTGTGAAGCCCCTTGGCCTAGCAGGGCTGTGAAAAACAAAAACTCTCTGCTCTCCCATATTTCTCTAAGCTACTCAGCTCCGTGGCCTGTCTCCCGAGCATTAAAATAAACAGACCTGATGGTGCTGCTCCTTGTTTTCTAGCTCCTGAGATCAACTGTTTGCAGTGTACTTTCCTACTTTTGAAACTACATAAAATGAGAAAAAAAATTAGAGAAAAATAAAGAAAACAAGACCAGTCTAAATAGTGCTATTTTTTTGAATTTGGCACTCCGAAAATATTTGCCTCTGTAGTTATAAAACCATGTGAACTCTTTTATTATTGAAATTGTAGCTGCCATCTCCTCTGGAAATGTCTGCTTACATTGACAAAAGAACTTCAGGAGCTGAATGAATGCCACAGCAAACATATCTGTGTGATGGTATCTGAATAAATGGGTAACATGCTAAATGTCCCTCAGATCTAAAGTGTGGCAAAATATCAGTCAGCAATTCAAATGCAATCAATCATGGGCTGTAGAAAATGATGACTTAATTAATATTTGATAAAGGTATATTGGTTATTATAATAATAAATTCATTTTTCCTTAGCTCCTCTTCCTTCCCCTTTGCAAAATGTTCGATCGGTATGCAAAGCAATTTACTTTTCTATTTGTGCTTTAACAAGTTTGAAAAGAGCAAATCACTTTGAAACTCCACAGAGATTGGACAGGAGCTAAATGTTTTCCTTGGCAGATAACAGGACACAACGGTTGAGGTTAATTTAAATTTACGTGTGTAAAAATAAATAGGCAGTACATTGCCATCTCAAATCTATAGACTCCTTCCAAAAAGGCTGCCCTAATTTAAATAAAGAATGCATAAAGTAATGCATCAGCTACATACCAAATATTGACCCAACATTCCCTCTTTTTTATTCATAGAACACTCATTTGGAGCACCAGTGAGATAAAGCTCTTTGGAGTGACACCCCGCCCCCCCCCCCTTTTTTTTAAAGCAAAACAACAAAATATGGTTCATGCTTAGATGTGTATTTTCAAACATCATGCCTAGACAATTTTTATGAGAGTTTTGAAAAGTTTTGTGGAAGACCCTGAAAACCTCTATAGCAGTCAGATCTTTATTTGAAACTATTATGTATATAGTCTTAATCCAAATCCCATTTGAAGTCGGTGGAAAAACCCCCGTCGCCTTCAGAGGCCTTTGGATCAGATCCTTTGTTTCCAGAGGTACAGAACAGCACATTTCAAACGTATGCAACAACGAGGAGTATACAACTACTAAATAAATAGTAACACTAATCTGTGAAAAAAGATAGTTTTTATAAAGCGCAACTCAAAATGGTGAGATCTCATAGTTGATGGTATATTTTTTTTAAAAGGCTGTAAAGAGCCTGATCCTGGGCATTTTATTCCTACATATCCCTCTACAAACGAAGCCATCTTGAACAGAATTATGTACTGTTTTGGAGATCGTAAGTCAAATTTAAATGAAACCCTTCTAGAACTGGAGATTTAAAATATCCTCCATGAGTGCAGAGGAATACCTGTGGACAGATTTCTGCACCATTCCTAAGAGAATCACAGGCTGGTTTGCTCTCTAGTGATAAGTTAGAGACCAGATTTATTAGTGATGCCACAAATGTACACAGACTATGTTAGCGAATATCTGGTGATGGGGGGATTGCTCCAAAGCCCATCAAACTCAGCTCAATAGGATTCAATGTACTGTGGCTCAGGCATGGAGTCAGATACATAAACAAGTACAGATCTGCACAGCCCAGTACAGTTTACAGCAGATAAACTCAGGACTTGCAAAAGTGCGTGTGCACTTCCAAACATCTACCCGTCCATTTCCTATCTACTTGGATCACTCTGCTGGGGAATGTCTATTTTGCTGGCTACAGGGATTCCAACTTTTTGTCTTCTCGCTGCAAACGTGAGTCTAGCTAGCTGCACGCATTCTGAATAAATGAACACTTATCTCTGCGACAATCAAACGCGTTGGGCGAGCATACGCTGCACGAACACGCATGCGGCTGTGAAGAAACACACTCCACACTGGGTCTTATTTGAGAAACAAAAGACATGCAATCGTATTTTTAAATTATATTTCCCCCCTTCTCGGACAGGTACAGGCGCCATAAATCAGCGTTAGAACTGTAGCAGCATGGCTTTGTTGTGCATCTCAGACCTGCACAAGCACCACCACTGCAGGGGGAGGAGGGAGGGCTGATTACTGGCACCTGCTTCAAGCTGCGAGGGACTGATGCAGTTAGCAGGAAAAATGCCTAATTAGAGCGCATTTCCATTTTCCTGAGGGAAGGTGTCACGATCACAGGCCTGCCCCTGCCCTGAGCACCCATGTGCACAGCAGACTCTGAGCACCAAGGCCCTGCCAAGGTTTATGGAACATGTGGCACACGGACGGAGGCCGAGTGCAGCACAGAACCCATTCTGCTCGCAGGGGAGCTGATAAAGCACTGAGTGGATGTGAATTACATTCCGCCCCCCGCCCCGCAAAAAAAAAAAATTCTGGGTTTTTTTTTTTCCAAGAAAACTGGATGAAACAAGGCATTCCTTCCACTCCTTTTATTTCTCCTTAGCTGCTACAAAAGGTTTATGAATACTTAGCATGTACTATGCGAAGACGGTGCTGTAGCCACAGAGCCACACAAAACACAATCCAGCCTCGCAGTCCTACTCACCTTATATATTTAACAAAGATGAGAACCCTGGACTGCACCCACATCTCAAAGAGATAACTCCCGCTCCATTCTCCTTCCTTCTCCTCTCCACCTCCTCCTCCCTTTTTCCTCTCCTTTACCTACAATAAAATCTCTCTTACCCCGATCCAAAGCTGGCAATGTTCATCCAGACGAAATTCCAATTAATTTAAAAAAGTTCAGCCAGACGGCCCACTTGCTATCTCTGGCAGTAAGAATCTCATGGTAGCCTCCCTGCCTGCAGACCCTGCTCCTGTGGGATCACTGCTGCGCCATGCACAGAGCAGGGCTCTGCCCAGCACTCCGCACCCCTCCCAGGCCTAGAACACATGGACCTTGCCCTTGTGTTCCCCACGTTCTCCACATTAGTAGGTAAAAGCCAGATTTTCAGCCAAGATAGGTGGGAGGTTAAGAAGAGAGAGTTTATTTATCAGCAACTCCTTAAATTTCCTTTTGGAGGACAAAATTCCATTTGGAGGATTGAGATGAGGAAGAAACACTCATTTTGCCCCCAACTCAGTCTATCTTAGATTATTTTCACTGTGTTTCACTCAATTATTACCTGAAAATATGCAATATTTCATAATTACCATCTGAAAATATGCCAAACTTCATTCGAGCCAGCTATTAAAAAAATCTTTTAATTAAGCAAAGTATTGTCTATGCTTTTCATTTTTCATTCCATGCACCAAACATTCTGGATGAGAATCTTGGCACTCCAACACAAAACACTTTCAAAATGTAAATGCTCCAGCTCACATGCATAATTTCTGAAGACATTCATCTGAGGGGCTCAATACTTCTAGCAGCAGCTATATTTCAAGTTACAGACTAAAAATAACTTTAAATTTAAACCCTGGAAATTGCCAATCTAATGAACAGATTTTAATCCCTCTTCAATTAACACGCACGTGGTCTTTATACACTGCTAGGTTAACTTTCAGCATACTTACAGAAACCCTCACTGTGAAATAAACCAGGCAATTCTGCTTCTTTTACTTTCAGAGGTCATTTCTAGCAAGCCACCACAAAATAATGAACTAATATGCGAGAAACAATTTTATATTCCTTTAAGCTAGTCCTCATCAACAAAACAGCCTCCAAGTATTACAACCTAAAAAAAACCCGTCTTTAGATAAATAGCATCATCAGGAACAATATCACCAAGTACTCCGAAATTTCTCAGTGAGGAGTGTTCAGCAGTTTGTGATTTTATAACAATGACTACAAGTTAAAACCCTCAACTAATATTTTGTTTGCATTGTACTGTGTAGCTGTTACAGGCCTCTAAAAACTACTTTGAAGAAATTAATTTTAGCTATCACTAAGCCATATGCTCCTAAATTCCTTTCTTAATCTACGCAGTTCACTAAAACATTCTCTAGTTACTTTGAGCATGATCAGCCAATAAATACTGCTTTACTACTTACAGTTATGAGTTGTATTTTAGTTTATGTTGCCATAAAACACTTCTAATGCAATGCCAATACGGAGACGGTTTTGATACAATGCTATCAATGGCCTGAATTTAAAACCATTTTTGTATAAGTCACTAGGTATTTTCAAATTATTTTGGTTTGGGGGGGGAATTTTTTTTTGGTTGGTTGGTTTGTTGTTTTCTTGATTTTTTTTTTTTTTGCAGAAAACCCCCAAACTTATTTGTATTTGGTTTAAATCTGGTTTAAAGTTTTATTTACTTTAAATCCTAGATATAAATAAAATTAACAGGAAAAGATTAAAATATTTTACACAAGCCTCCCATTTTTTCTAGTGTGCAGAAAAAGCATTTTGGTTTAGAAATATATATGAAAGAACTAGTTTCTTCATAAAGTGTCTTAAAAATATATTTATTTCCAGATACTTTGATTTCCACATAGACTAGTCTATATAAAGCATTGAAAATACCTATTATCATAAGTCTGGCAATTTCACAGTAGTAATAAATCTTAAGTGTTTAACCGTCTGTCAAATTGCGCCTAACTCAGCACGTATCTATCCACATGCTACTTTGGTCTATAAATGGCATTACTCTAATATTTAAGTATTCTACTTAAAATAAATTCCTTCATTAACAGCCGAAGAGAGAGAGAGAGTGGGAGTGTGCATGAGCATGTGCCAGGGTGCACACATAAAAGATAAAAAGAAAATACACTTTTGGCGCTTATGGACCTTTAAAGGCCTTGAAAAAGAGTATTTTTAAAATATGTGATAAAAATGTTAATTAGAAACTAATCCTGAACAATTCCAAGTATTAAAAATTTTAAACATGAATGCTGAAAACATTTAAGTTCAAATTCACGTTGCTAAGACAATCAGTAAACGTAATTGTGATGAGATACAATGACTGAAGACCATCAGATAGTTACCTGCAAAGCCAGGAGCTGAGCAATGCCACCAGGTCCCTTCTCCTACAAATAAACCCCATGCACTGGCTGGTGGCTACGTTACAGCTGCTCTGCACAGGGATGCTTAATAATGCTTCACACAGACTGAAATATTAAATAAATGTAAAAAACTTGCACCGCCCAACTTTGTTTCTTCTCTTAAGCTCCCTTCTATTTTTATTTTTTAGAAGGGAAAGGGGAAGCGCCATTCAGGAAAGCAGCTATATTGTGCTCAATGAAGGCAGGACTGGCACAAGTCCTAGAACATTTGCATTCAGAAATAAAAGCTGTGATCGACCTTTGTCTGCTAAGAAAATGAAGCTTGCTGGTTTTAAACAAGCTAGCGAAGGGAGGGGCAGACTCGATAGAGAGGGAGAAGAGAACCTAAAAAACAGCAACAATACCAAATATTAGTCTATCACATCCTTAATAGGCAGCAAAGCGATCCTCCCGAACGAGCCTGGACATCGCCGGGTTGATAACGCACTCCTGGTTAATCATAAATTATCAGGCAGACGCGAGCCAATGTGCCGATCCCCACGTAGTTCCCGAAACTTGATTTTCCCACTTGGCATCCCCTGCGCTCCGGCGGGAGCAGCTTACCCTGGCAGGGCGGGACGGCGGCCCGGGAGCCGCCGATGGATGCGGCGCTGGGTGTTCCCCTCGCAGCTCCGCAGTCCCCGGGAAGGCGGGCGGGAGGCTCCGGGCGAGGCGGCGCATCTGCGCGGCCGGGCAGGCCCGGGAGGCGGCCTCGCCCCGCGCCCCGCACCGGCCCCGCCGGCAACAATGGGCGGCTGCGAGGGGTGGCAGGGACGGCGGCGAAGGGAGCAGAGCAGGCAGAAGGGAAGGGAGAAGCGAGGGGAGGGAGCGAGGGAGGGAGAGAGGGGGGAGAGACGGAGGGAAAGAGGAGGGGAGGGGAAAAAAGAGAAGCGTGTTAAGCTTGTCTGGTAGTTAACAAGTCTTGAATGAAGAATGTTAGCAAACAGACAAACAGCATGTCTGATGCATGCTAATAGTCCTGGCTTCACCACTGACAATATGAATAATTCAGTAGAAAGGAGGGAAAAGAAGAAGCGGGGGGG